>PVKB01005353.1:0-100493 GCA_004027205.1 Ctenodactylus gundi
AAAAATCTCTCAGTAAGCTAGAAATAAGGGAAGTTTAACCAACTTGACAAAGAACATTTACAAAAACCTTCAATTACATAACAACAGTGATAAAATGGTCATATTCTCTCTAAGACTATAAACGAAGCAATGATGTCTTCTGTCACTATTCCATACAAACATCATACTGGGAGTCTTAGTTGAAGAAATAAGACAAAAATGAAAAAAAAGGATACAAGAAGTGAAAAATAAAATTGTCTTTAATTATAGACAATTGTATAGAAAATCTCAAAGAGAATGGATAAAAAATCTTATAATTAATAAGTGAATATAGCAAGTTCACTATACAAATGCAAGGATAAAATACAGAAGCCAAGTACTTTTCCATCTACCAAAAATGATCAATTAAAATTTCAAGTTATATTAAAATTTTGAAATAACATCAAAAAAGAAATAAGTATACATTTAACAAGCTATGTACAAAATCTATATAAGAAAAACTACAAGCCTGATTAAAGAAATCAGAATAACTAGATAAATGGACAGATATTCCATATTCATGAATAATAAGACTGAATATTTCAAGGTATCTATTTTTCACATCTTGGTTAATAGAATCAAAGTTATTCCAACCAAAATCCCAGCATGTGGCTTCATAAATATAGACACATAGATGCCAAAGTTCATATTAAAAGGCAAAAGACCTAGAATAATCACCAAAAAATGGAGGAACACCAATCTTGGAATACTCACATCACCCAATTTCAAGACTTACTATAAAAGAATAATAATCAAGACAGCATGACATTAGCAAAAGGATGGGCATAACGATTGTTGGAACATAGGAAAGAGTCCAAATATAGAACCAGACAAATATCAGCTAATTTTTGACAAAAAATAAAAGGCAAGTCACTATAGAAAAATATACTGTAGGGAAAATGTTGGCACTGAAATATTTGTGTGTTTCTGTGAAAAAAAGAAACTGGATATACACTTTATATCATCAACAAAAATTAACACAAATGGACCACAGATCTAAATGTGATAGTCAAAAGTTATTAAGCATAGCAGAAAGTCTAAGTAGCCCTGGGCATGACAATGAATTTTTAGGTAAAACACCAAAAGCACAATCAACAAAAAATTAAATCCTTTACCCAAATAGCTACCCATGCACAGTGCTCAGACCAAGCTCATCAGTTCAAGTGCCAACATTGTTCCACAGAACTTGTTACATTTGCTATATTTGGAGACAGAGAAAAAGAGGATTCAGAATCCCTGGCAATGTCATATCTAAGGAACAGGTGATCTCAACATGGATTTATGCATAAAACGTGGTGGGATACTTTAATCTTTCACTTACACAAATAAAAATCTTCACCTATGTAATCATCTTAATAAACCTTTTTTATTCTTATCGTCTTGGTTTTTCATCACTGTGACTAAATACCCAATGTCCACAACTTTAAGAATAAAAGATTATTTTAGCTCACAGTTTCAGAAAGGCCACATCAATTCATGGGTGGGCAGCTGGAAGTGGTGGAACCACATCACGGGGCAAGGGCTGGAGCTAAACAGAAAGTTCTTCACAGCATTGCAGAACACAGCCAACCAAGTACAGAAGGAAGCACAGAGCAACCATACGACCCTTTGGGTCAAGCCTCAATCATCTACTGCTTTCAGCCAGTCCCCACCTCCCAATGGTACAGTTTCTGTAGATACATCAGAAGGGTACTCCAGACCCAAACCACACCATTTATCTTTCTCATTACATATGATTACTACCTATCTAACTAGAATATTTTAGGCTTTTTTTATAATGTGTATTGTTTGGAGCCTTAAAGGGGAAGATAGCTAAAGAAAATTCCACAATTTCCAGATAGATAGATAGATAGATAAGATAGATTGGTTGACAGATAGAAATATACTGATGTAGATAGAAATATACAGATAGAGTATAATAAGCTTTCCTCTTACTAGAACACTACAGAGAACACCCACAACTTAAAGGAGATGATTCATTTGGTTCATGGGTCCAGGAGATTCAGTCCATGGTTAACTAGCTCCAAGAAAAAAAGCCATGGTAGAAGGGCTTGGCAAAGCAAAGTTGCTCAGTTCATGGCAGCCAGGAAGCAGTGCCAGAGAGGAAGGGATGAATAAACAGATAAAGTACCCAAGCCTTACTGTTTTAATAGGAAGGATCTTATACACAAGTAGTATAAATAGAGGGTTTACCTCCCTCTCAATCCCAAGTATTGACAATATCTTCCTTTTAGTTCTCCTTGCCCTTTACATTTAGCATACAATTTTCATGGGATTATGAGGTATGAGACAATTTAGACAAGAAGACCTCATCTGGGAAGAGTTTCTTGAGGTGAGGGATGTAAGAAACATGGGAGTCTCTAGAGGTAAGACAGGTGGAGCTACGTCAATTCAGGCACTATCAGTTGACTCTCAGGTACACAACCCAGACACACCAACGGCAGCATAATTCAAAGAGGCCCTAATTGCCTTAACAGACCTGTCTGCTCAGTGAGATCAAGAGCAGAGTTTTCAATGTCTTTTTTTATTTTCAGCTCTAGCTCATTACCCAATAAACACCAGCGGATCTTTTACTCTGGTTTAGAATACACAATGAGAGCACAATTAGTGTTTGTTAACAGACCCAAAACCACCACCTTCCTATTTCCTGACAAAGGACAAACTGCCTAAAAATGATATTTAATATCAAACATCTAGATTATACTAATCCAAACATCGTGTACCCTGAGATGCTATATTACACACAGTAGGCAAGAGCGTGCTTCTTGTTTTCCATTACAAACATCAAAGTATTCGGGAAGAGGATTCAGCTTTTAAAGAATGTTCATGTCAAAGCAGAAATGGATTGTTAACATCTATTTTCAAAGAGTAACTGCATGTCTATCAATATAATGAAAGTAAATCTCCAACCCCTGAAGTCAGAACATTAAATTGGGGGCCTCTACACAAATAGCAAACAGCAGTGCCCCCCGTTGACCTCCAAAGCCAGCAACTAATGGACCGTAAGTAGCACGAACTCCTCTGTCATAAATCCGCCTTTGGCGTTCTCACCTTTGCTCCCCCTGTGATCCCTGGGCACGTCCCTCCCTCACGTGCCCTTCTGTGCTAGTCTTCTGTGAAGGAAGGACCTCGGAGCCCACAGCTGCTGTTTTCATCTCCTTGATTCTACCCAGGCAAAATCTTTCTCTAATATATTTTCTTCACATCATTCTCCTGACCACTTTGTCCAAGTGACTCGTATTAATGTGAACACAGTCTGACCTGCTTTCTCATCTGCAAAAAATGATAATAAATGGGACTAAATAATGCCAAGGGTCTCTTTTAGCTCCATGTTTATCATTTCTCCATTGACCTTTTGTAATCTCATGAAATACTCTCTACAGAGTTGGCCCATTGGCATCCGCCACAGTTCCCACATCCACCTGTCAACACTTACTAAGCACCTGCCCTGGAAGAGCACCGTATTGGGTTCTAGAAAGACAGAACACTGTCCTGCCTTAGCACGTATTACCCACTGTCCCTAAGCACTTCTACATGGAATACTGAAGCAGAACTTACTGGATCCTCCCAATCAGCCTATATCAGCGGCATTACTAATGACTCCATTTCATAGATGAGAAAAAAGCGACATGGAGACCACCAACTGGGCCCATGCCATACAGCTAGTAGGTGCTGAGCTGCAAATCATTAGTTCTAAATAATAATGCCCTATAAGCAGCAACAATGGAGACTTATTTGATAATACTAACAAAATACTGAAAAGATCATAGATATGCCAAGACATATTAAAAGTAAGGCTAAGTCCCAACAGGCTTTACATCCCCTCCCCGTGGTTACTTCACGGCCCCTTATGGGATATCCATCACATAGTCTCAGCCAAGTCATCTTCATCTCAAACCTTGTGCAAAGAGCAAACACTTGATAAAAAGCATCTTTAATTAATCAACTGCTATCAACGCTTTATTTTTTGCCTCTGAAAGTTTTTCTTTGCACAGACACTACATCTACATCATTTTTGTTAAATTGTTCCCATGCCATATTTAATCTCTCCAACCAATCTATCAAGGGCACCTCCAGCCAAGCTGCGTACATTGTTTATCAAAGAACAAGCAAGGCTGGCTAATAAATCAAGTAATAGTCACTTTATCCAGAGAGTCAAATCCAACCCATCCAGACCACTCTGAGGACACTCATTCACCTTGACCTGGCAGCGCCTCTCCTGTCAATCCACCAGGGACAGGTTGACAACAAATACTCTCCAATGAGCTTACCACATTCCCATCCCTATAACTTTTATTTTGTATTAAATGACAGTATAAACACTGAACCTCTGAAGTAGTGAAAGCAACCCTTACTATTTCATGGTTTCCATCACTCAGGTTTTTATCTGGTATTGTAAATCGAAAAGTGCCATTAAAGTTGCAAGTTTCAAAAGTGCCTTTAGAGGAATTTGAGTATTGGTCAAATATCTACCCTGAGCCATGTCTTTTGGATATTGGTCAAGTATCTACCCTGAGCCTGTCTTTCCGATGATGGCATTTTATCCCTCCTACCTAGCAGGAACACATGCCCTGTGCAGGGCAATCTGCAGACCTAAGCAGGTCTGAGCTATTTTCCATCACTCATTATTGCAAATGTGTCTGTGTTTCAACTGGAGGGTATTCTTAAGCCCTGCTACTGGTGATGCTTTCTGTAAACAACAGTAATTCTCAAGTGCCTTATTGTGAATAGAATGATTCATCTCCAATGCAGGGAAGTAGCTTTATTTAGAACTAGCCAGGGACGGGGGATGCACCGTTATATTCCATTTGGTAGTGGATCTGCAGAATTCTCTTATTAATCCCGCAAACTACTTCTAACATTTTTCCTTTTTCTTTCACCTAAGGTCAAAATTATACTCCTAATTATTCAACCAACATCCCAAATTGATGTTTTACCTAAATATATTTCCTTAATTGGGTCAAATGAAGTAGATTTTGCAAACGCCCCCCTATTTCAGCCTATATGGCCTCACATTGATTATCTGACACATAGGAGGCACTAGGTAAATATCTGCTAAATAATAAAGAGAAAGTAAAAAATAGAAGCAAGAAAGGGAAGTAAAACTGGTAATTACAGGTAGAAAAAGTAAGGTCAAACATTCCTTTCCTATACGGTTCTGTGAGTTTTTAGGGTTAGATACCATTATATGATCTAAGAGTCAATCAGCCCCCTCTTGAATTAATGCTACTAGGAGAACCTTTTGAAAGACAGTCATCAACTTATGGCAACTCAACTCCACTGTTGGAAAAATACAAGCCGAAGTGTTTTGACCTCTTATAGTTGACCAACAGCAGTAATACATCAGATTACCACATCCACAACAGTACGTATAACAAACAGCCACCAAAACCTTCAATTGCATTCAGCAATAGGCATTTATTTTTTCTGCCTGGGTCAGCTGTGAGTTGGCTAAATGGCTCTGCTAATCTTTTTTTCTACACTTGCTCACATGTTTACAATCAGCTGGCTGCTAGCTGATATCAGCTGTCCTTGGCTGGGGCAACTGGGGTGACTCAGCTCTGCTCCGTATGTCTCTAATTCCACAGCAGACTATTCAGACACATTGTCATGGTAATGAAGAGGCGCTTGCCCTCAGAAACACACAAAGGCTTTGGAGGACTACGCCACGGGCCACTCTTCTTCCACCCCAACTGATGAGCCGAAGCAAGTTATGTGGCCAATGGACTCGGAATCGTGGCCCACCTTCAGTGGGAAGGAACTCTTAAGTTAAACGTCAGAGGGAGTGGTACAGGGAGAGGCAGACAATTGAAACCCATGATGCGCAAAAGCAAATTTTTTGTCTAATTAATGTCTATCTCAGACAACACTGTTTGAACTGTGACCTTATCTTTATTACAATTATATATTAAATTAAGGTAAATAACATTTATGCTGAAGGGAAGGTGGTATCTTTTATTCTAGGTATCCTTTAGTCAAGTGACCTGGTAAAACATTTTCATGAGCAAATAAAAGCTTTGAGCTTTTCTATATGTCTATAGCAGCAGTAAATGTCTCTAAAATAGCTTTAGAGAGAAAAACTGAAATAGTGTATCTGATATGGCAAAGATTATGAACAGATTAAAACTTTGCTTCACTACTTTAAATTTAAAATTGCTTTCATTTAACGGTTCTGACAAAACAAAAACAAAAAGATATTGCTTTCTGATTCTCAGATATTTATTTCTCATCTGACTCAATAAGTTTATAGTTTGAAAATACCAACTCAGTCACATCAGAGCCAAGACCAAATCATTCTCTGATATCAGGAGCAGCTTCACAGTGAAACGATGTTGAAATGAAATTACATCTTTACACAAATCAGAATCTCTATTTCTGGGTTCAATGCATTTGATAGTTTAACTACCTGCATTGTTTCTATCATATGGAAAAGGCAAGTGCTTTAATTCACATCTCTTAACCTTCCAGCAATGAGACAGGACTAGGAGGTTAGTGCTCAAATTATGCTCATTTATAGTTAATTGGAAAGTTTCTTTTGGCTGTTGGGAAGCCAGGACCTTATTTGCCTGGGTAGCTATCAGTTAGTGGCTATCCCTCTGACACCTGAATCTTCAAGTGGACATTGCCTAGACTTAATACAATTATGG
Organism: Ctenodactylus gundi; assembly: GCA_004027205.1. Classification (NCBI taxonomy): domain Eukaryota; kingdom Metazoa; phylum Chordata; class Mammalia; order Rodentia; family Ctenodactylidae; genus Ctenodactylus; species Ctenodactylus gundi. The sequence goes on from PVKB01005353.1 coordinate 6,666, forward strand.
TAACCCGTAAGTTAATATAGTCCCATAAGAGATATGTCATCATTAGCCAGATTTATGGGCAAAGCCACATCCATAAAATTTAGATAATTGCTTGTGTGCTGCCAGCCTATTCTGCCCGCTAATATAAATAATATTCTCAGCATTAGCTAGGAAGAGGGCAAATTTCTCATAACTGACTTTGTACTTAATTTTGTCAGATAATCTCCACTGCAATTTGATGGAGAACGCACCATGGGCAATCTCAGACAACCTTCGTTTTTCTAGCCTGTTTTGCTGAAGAGGCCCAATCTGTTGTTTATTTGGCATTTTTGCCACATTAAATTGATTTAGGGATGCCATTTTCCATTCTTTTGTCTTCCACGCTCTGTTAACTTACCTCCCATTTATTAGAACTCACGGTTGTGCACGTATGTTGCAATTTGTGGCAGCAAACTGATGACACACGTTTCTCCCCTCTCTTCTGTAAAACGGTGCCATGCCCAGGAACGTACTGTCTCATCCTAAGTAAATTCCACGCTGCGTGCAATTCTGATTAGGAAATACTACCTGGGGCACAGAAGGTATGCGAAGCACCTTTTCAAATAAAAACTTGGAGGAAGTAAAGAGAACAAATGCATAAACGGGGAGCATATGCTTGATGCTACCAAATTATGCATCATTATTTTGAACAGCTAACCAAAGTGTGTCACAGATACTAAAGCTTCATTTAAATTTTAGTCCATTTGCAGTTTCGGATTTCGAATTCCCAAGGGCAGGGCTGGGGGTGGAGGAAGTGGCTTCTGAGGGAGCTGAACTCTCAAATCTGTTTCTGAGAGATACTGAAACTGTGGTCTCTGAGTCTAGACTGTTCCAAAGGAGGCTCTCTGAGCTCCTAGACGTTAATTTGTGGCCTCTTTGCTTCTTCCCCCTCCCCCCGCTAGGTCTGCGCTTTATCGTGAGTCTCAGGGAGCCCATCATGGCTTACAAAGGAAAGGAAGTCTGACAGACATAAAAAATACTTGACTCCCAGCCAGGGAGCATTTCATAATGTATACAGCTCAGGAACCCCTAGAACTGCTGAAAATGAAGGTCATGTCCTCAATAAGTACAAGGACTGAGCTGCCACCTCTACCTTCTTTGTGGTATTTAAAACAAAATGTCTGATAATGCCAGAAGTTTCCCAAAGCCTTGTGTTGGAGAAGAGATATTCAGCTGGAACAAGGCTAGAGTATACCACTCACTTACATTCTACCTTCCAGGAACATGTGATTCTGTGACCTCACTAGGCCACTGATCCACTTAGCCCTTAAATGCATAATGATATACATTCCTACCTTCAAGCCTATGTCAATATTTTACCTATCTTTGGGGATATAATTTATTTCCTACCTTCTCACCTTACTGCATTATTCCGACCCAAAGTCAACTCTATCTCCGTTCACCTGCTACCCACCAATTTACCATATTCTTTACATAATGCTCACTGTTTTCCCAACAGGTTATATACTGGATAAGGGTCACATCACATCATATTGGAAAGTTCATTTATACTCCTAAACATTGAACATTGAAACTTACTCAAAGTAAACACAAAATGCAAATTTGTGTTTTTCACATATTTTAATGTTATTGTAAACATTTTCTTCTTGAAAACACATCATCACACACATAACCTTCAGGCATAAATCATAATGTAAAAATCATAATTCCTATCAATGTCCAAAAAAAGTGCCAGTTCCTGGGAGAAGAATTCATACCATTGACCCAGGCAGGTGTTTCAGGCTGTGGAATGGAAAATTTTCTACCGTTCATATTGAAAGACTCACTTCAGTCAAAATTTACTTTTCCTTATCAGGGTGTATCCCTGAGTGGGTCAACTCCACAGCACAAGACTTCAAAGTGAATGTGAGATGGGTTAATTCCCAATTCTAATTTGAAGCAAACTCCCAGGGCATTTCAAGAGCCTCCAAGTTTTCCTGAGGCTTAGAGTGAGATAGTAGTTTCTCCTGAGCAGTTATTAATACATTGGTCCAAAAACAGCAGTTACAAAGCATATGCTCAGAATCAGCTTCTCAAATATTGCAGCCCTGCTTCTTGAATAGGAAAATGGGAAGAAATGCTACAGTGATTTAGGAGGTTGCCCCTAGCAGTTTGGCTCTCTCCAAAAGACCCAGACATTAATGTTGCTAGATGTCTATCTTCAGGAAATATTTTCATTTTTACTCCAAACATTAGAAAACATAAATGGGAAAAAATGCAACTTAAGATCCAAAAGCATTAACACCCATTCTCTGTCATGGCATGAATTGTACTTGAAGCAAGCCACGTGAGGCCCTATCTCCAAGACAACCTCCCCTTCCCATCGGTGGTAGAGTACCCAGGGGACCGAGACCAACATTTACCATCATCTACGCCACAGACCTTGTGCTCCTCCAGTGACTCTGAGTCCCAAAGTGTAGCTTCTGCTCAGCACTATGAGTTCTAGCCTTTCAGTGACTTAGTGAACTCTCTCTGCCATATAATGTAGCATTAGACAACAAAGCACAAATACAGGCTTTACAGTTGGGAGTCCAACAAAATTAATTTAGATAGCATCTGACATTGACTTGCTATATGACCTTGGACACATTAATTATCAAACATTGGCGGGTTCATTGGTAAAATAGGAATAAACCAGATAAAATGGGTGTGGTAGCACATGCCTGTAAACTCAGCACTTGGGAGGTTGAGGCAGGAGGACTGCCATGAGTTCAAGGCCAGCCTGGGCTACATAGTGAGTTCAGGACCAGCCTGGACTACAGAGCAAGACTCTGTCTCAAAAATAAATAATACATAAATAAGGAATAATATTCATGGGAGAAAAATGAAAATCAAGTTTAAAAATAAATATATATTATATATTACAGATAGGTGGCAATAAACACTACTCATTATCAACATTATCAAAATTGTTCTTATGATGTAATTAGATTGGGTTTCTTCTAAATATCTATTCCATCTCTAAGTATTCATGAAATAACAGTAGAAGACTTTGAATGAAGTCTCCGTTCTACCTTTTGCTTGTGTTATCTTAGAGATCAATTCACTGTTTCTGTGCCATTATGAAAGGGAAGGCACCTGTGTTGGCTTGGGAGTATTTTTCTTTAAGCCGTATAATACATTTTATTTTTAAAATGAAGAACGGTACACTTTGAAAAATGGCCCCATTTCAACAAAACCATTGATGGTTAATCCATAAGATGTGATCCTCATTTAACTGGTTTTCGTGATAGGCTAATTATACGAGATATGGAAAATGTGAATACCAAGTAATGAGACTGATTTTGGCAAGACATCCAGAGAAATCAGCATAAATTACTCCTGAGTCACACTTACATAAGGAAGCTCATTTGAAGAGACTTTATATCAAAAGTATTAATAAACACAAGTCAAGCCATGATTTCAGGAACTTCCAGGTAACAGGTGCACTGGTATCCCTCCCCAACCCCAGATCCCACCTCAAATGGATAAAAGAATATAACATGTAAATAAAACTTAACTTCGACTTTTGTAAATTTAACAGGATTTTCATGCACTGGGATCCCTCAGCAATCTTTCTGTAGATAGTTCCCATCAGCCTCATTTCTTGTTGTCCTTCTCTGCCATCTTTCCCACAATGAAGCTCGTCTAGCACAAGCTCCACTCTTCAAATCCATCAATCAATTGTTCGAGATTCAATTCAAAGCTTTTCCCCTATGGAAAATCTTTGTCTTGCTAACCATGTCCACTCAATTAACTGTCTTCTTTTTTCCCACTTTTTTAGTATATATATGCAATACACAATGGCTACATTGAGTTTAAGTACCTTGTGCACATGTATATTGTGTCAATATCTAACTGCCTTTTTGATGGCTTCCCAAAACTCTGATTTTAAAACCCTGGAAGTCCCCACGACTGACTTTGGTCATCTGTCTTTCCACTTACCTTGTTCTGAATGAGAGGTCCTCCCCTTAACGGAGCTTGCTTTTTACAGAATAAAAACCATTTTCTGCTTCATGAAATCTCAACAATACTTCAAATAATTATTTAATTAAAGAGTAAATGAGAAGGCTGCATTTTTTTCTTCTTAGTACCAGGCAATTATTTTGATAATGGCACAATTCTCCTCCAAGATGATCAACTTTGTAAAATTCATGTTAATTTTGTATGTCAGCCCCCTCCTGTCTTAGTAACTTATTTGTCGCTGGGACAAAACACCTGACAGCCACAACTTAAAGGACAAAAATATTTAGCTCACAGTTCCAAAAGGTCCTACATAGAACATTCACTGGCAGCTTGTGGAGGCTGAGGAAAGCCAGTCATGTCATCACAAACAGGAAGCCAAGAGAGGAGGAAGGGCAAAACTGACATATACTCTTCCAACTCATGTCTCAGTGGCCCGCCCGTTCTGAATCCAGTCTCAATGTCTGCCCCTTTTGGGTTCAGCCCCAGTGATTCACCCCTTCCTAGTCACATGCCAACTAAGACGTCACACACCTATAAGTCCACCACATGTCTATTTTCCACCACACACCTATAATCCATAATCGTATCACGCACCAGTCCTCCACCACGTACCTATAATCTACATGCCCATAACCCACTCCCCTGACCAGGCCCCATATCCTAACAGCACATGATTCTGTAGATGACATACAAATACTCCAGGCTTTTGGGGACATTCAGATCCAAACCACAACACCTCCCCAAAAAAAATTGTTCTTAGTATAGTATAGTAATAAAAGTAAAAGCTTTAAATAACTAAGTCTTGGGGAAAATGTCTCTAAAATTCAACAAAAGCCATTTAACGTGCTAACACCAAGGCACATTAATATCTGCTCAGTAGCACAATTACATTTGATGTAATGCTAACACGTGTAGTTATTTAAGGAAAGGCACACCCTGACACATGGTATGTCAAAATCTATGTAAGAATAATGGTGCCAGTAGAGAGACCAACTCAATAGTCATCAAACATGTTACTCTACCAGTGCTCAATTAATTGACTCTCTAGAAGGAGTCTCCATGGAACATACATACCCCAGTGCCTGCATTAGTCTTGACTTAACTGCCCCAAAGTGGCACCCTAGGCTCTGAGACATGACACGTCCTAAAGCCAACACCAAAGACCTTACATTGTCAAGGTGTCTGCCACAAAGACAGATGTGCCCTCAAAAGGTAGAGTAGATGTCATTTTAAGTTCATAGTAACTACTCCCAAAATTGAAATGGTCAATATATTGAGATAGATATGAAAGAAAATAACTTCCAAATCTTCCAAAATCTTTTGAAGAGAAAACAAAAAGGGAAAAACAATAAAGTTTCAAAAAAGAGACTATAGCCTCACGTAGGCATCTAAATGGGTTAGTTACAAGTTATTGTTTCAAATTATCGTGTACCTCATTCAAATTGGTAATGTGTTATTTCTTTATTTAGAAACTAATCAACAGTGGTATTGTGGAGCTATTACTAGTCTTTAACAATGCAGAGATCAGATTTGATCTATATGATTTAAGAGACCGAGTAGCAACTTGTCAATTCTCAAGGAAATGAGAGCAGGAATTTTTCTTTATCTATTTCACTCATAAAATTAACTGTAAACTGGTCCCAGTGGAGCAGGGCTATAATCCCAGTTTTCTGGGAGGCTGAGGCAGGAGAATCACAGTTCCAAGCCCAACCTAGGCAACTTAGCAACTTAGGGAGACCCTGTTTCAAAAGAAAAAATTTAAAAATAGCTGGGCCTGTAGTTTAGTGTGAAGGCCCTGGGTTCAATCTCCAGTACAAAAAAATCAATTGTTAATGATAAAAGTCTGACTATAGATAATCAATGAGTACTCTGAGTAGAGATTACAAAAATATCTGTGTAATATTATTATTCTTTTGCCGCACCTACATTAGTTTTCTACTTTTGACATTTAAGTATACTGGGAACTTAGCAGCTTAAAAACAAACAGTTTCAAAGGCTAGAAATCAGAAGTGGATCTCACTGGACTAAAACCGAGGTGCCCACAGGGCTGTGTTCCTTTTTGGAGGTTCTGCGGGAGAATCTCTTTCCTTATTTTTGCCAGGCTCTAAAAGCCAACTGCATCCCTTGGCTCAGGCCCTCTTCCCCAGCTTCAAAGCCAGAAACACGGTTTCTGTTGTTAAACTCTTACCAAGCCAAGAAACACCCTCTGCTTTAAAGGACTCAATTGATTGAGCTTCACCCACCGAGTAATCCAGGATAACTTCTGTAGCTCAAGGTCACAATTTGGCTCACATGCAGATTACTTAATTTTATATGCTTACTTGCACGCTGCTTTCTAATAAAATATTTCCACAAAGTCTCTACAACCCATGCAAATAATCATCAAAAAATGAGAAAATACAAAAAAAAAAAAACTCTTTTTTTTACTCCAAAGTTTTCATCTCAGAGACGTCACTCACTAGCCACCTCTGTGCACCTCCAGCAGGAGGGAGAAAGCTGTGACCGAGGAGACAATACATTCTCTCCTAATGTGCCCCACGACCTGAAATCTATTTATTTATATGTGTCCTGCTCTGTTATTTTTTACCACTAAACAAAACCCGATTCCTTCACCTCTTCCAATGTGAAAGCAAACAGGTCTGTCAGGAAAAGAAAAGGAGAAAAACAGCAGAGAAAAAACAACTCGCAGAGAAGACAGTGAACAATAGAATGGAAAATAATAAAACAAGCCCAGAAGTTCTCTGATGCTATGTTATTTACAGGAACGAAATATCAAACACTTTGGGGAAACTGAATGTGAAGCGAAAGACCAATTATTCTCCACGATTCTTCAGGGACAGCTACAAGGGTGTATTAAAACAAGTGAGGCACCAACGCAGGTGAAAACATTCATACTCTGTAAGTACACTTCCTGTCAGCAATCGTGTATGCAGACCCGATACCATTTCTTTATCAATATTTGAAATCCAAGCTCCAACTCATGTACCCACTATCATAAATCCTTGACTTTCTGGACACGGAAGGAACACAGGCCACCTCTTACGTAGGCCTGATAAAGATGTTTCCCGATTCCTCCTTACCAAATAGTGTGCCTGACTAATACTTGTGCTGTTTCAAGGACCACGACACGGTGCACACACACTGGGCAATAATATATACATCACAACAAATATGGGTACACACAGTCACTCCTGACTTTAAATTCTATATCGGATTTGTGGTCTGTCAACTTGAGAAGCAGTTCCCCGTGAGATAAAAATGGTGGCACCCACCATGCATCTCTGGGAAGGCCAAGGGTGCTGGATCTTGCACAGCCCAGAGTATGGTGGGCAGGCCCTCGATAAATGTTAGCTGCTGAGTTATTCCTTTCTTTGAGATGCCACGTGAAAGTTTGGTGGGGGTTGGTCTATTATTCTAGTGCAAGATTTGATCCCTGGCTTATACCATCTGGTCCTACAGAAATGCAATTCTTTTAAAATTTTGTTCTCTGTGATTGATTTCCAACTCTATTAAGATATGACAGTTGAGGGACAATCTGCAAATGCTTAAGTAGAAATTAAACTTGTTTTTAAATAAAAATAGGAACACGTGTAACAAATGAACAGAATCACTCTTCTTGCAAGTACTCAAATGAAGACAAAATACTTTAAACCACTGCACTGGTTAGATGGCCCCTTCCTTTACAGATGTTCTCCTCCGCGTTTCATAAGAAGCAAGGTCCTTGTAAGTCCTTGCAGAGATTGCATTTGGGAGCTTATAGGTTTGCATGTTGATTATCCCCTCAGGAGGACACCTCACCCAGCTCCAGGCCCGGGTCGTGGTGGATTCTAAGAGAACAGGAGCACTTGAGGATAGGAATTCTTCTAATCTCTTCTTTCGGGAGCCTCCTCTGAAACTCCACTCCCTATTGTTAAAATTGATGCAAATTGTGCCTCAAGAAGATTTTTTCCCTATTTTATTGATATGCATAAGCGCAAAATTTAAGGTTTACGATGAAGTTGACCATTTTGTGCACCTACATATCTTGTCAAGGTGACAAGGACTTTCCCACTCTCCTTCTGTCCCTTTCCCTACCCACCCCTCCCTCCCTCCCCACCCTAACCCCCTGCTTCACTTTCTTTTTTAAGTTCCATGAGATAGTTGTGATCTGGGTCTCTCATATCAGAGAGACCATCTGATGTTTCACCTTCTGCTTCTGACTCACTTCACTAAGCATCATGTTCTCAAGTTTCTTCCATTTGCCTGCAAAAGCCTCCACGCTGTTGGACTTTATAGATGCGTAGTATTCCATTGTGTATAAATACCACAGTTCGTGTATCCACTGGACTGTTGATGGGTATTTTGGTGTCTTCCACATTTTAGCTGTTATTAGTTGTGCTGCTATGAATATGGATGGGTATGCATGTATCTAAGAAGTTTTTTTAAGGGGAAAACAAAAGAGGCTTCAGATAAAATGTAATTTGTTTCATTATATATTGATCTTTAGAATAGCTAAAGCCTGTGTTGCTTTTTTGTGATATATGTCCAATAACCCAGATTACTTTAAATTACATATAGAAGTACTGTCGTGTGTTCATTTTTCTTAGAGAAAGGAAATGAACTGCCTCAGTATGGCCTACCTACAGGGCTCTCAGGCTGAGCCTGGGGAAGCATGGGAGGGCGGAAATCTCATCAAGCCATGTTCATTGCTTTGTTTTTCCACAGCCAGTTGAAACTGAGCAGCAACTGACACGTAACTGACACGTTCTGCATGCACGGTTCTCCCCCCACAGGAAGTATCAACTTTGTCAAGTTGCTACTCCCTTTATTCAGCCTCATACTAATGAAATGTCTACAAGAGGCTTGGAGGCTTAGCCTGCACTAAGGTTCTGGAGGTTATGAGAGTGGGATCAAGCAAACAGAATCAGCCCCTGGAGGAACTAACACAAGTGTAGGACAAATTTGCTTCATTTCTCTAACCTTCTACACAGCCCAGAATTGTTTGGGAGGTAAAACCAAACTTCCAGATCAGTTATGAGACCAAGATCAAGGCACTCAACATGATTTTAATTTTAAAAAGAATTCCACTATAAAAACTTACCCCTTTTTGTTAATCTCCCACCCCACATATATACATTTTATGGTCTACATAATTCACCTATTTACCAAATGGATAAGACAAGTCAACTGAAAGCACAAAGATTTTCCCAGATCCAAGGTTATCCTGATTTCTTCGGTGAACTTCCAAAAACAAGCAAACAAAAAGTACTTTGGGAACTCTTATATGTGGATAATGTCATATTTAATTCCCCTCATAGTAAGACTTCAAAAGAGCTCTTTGACTTCCTACCAACCTTCATTTTTAAGCTAAAGCAACACTTTTACATCACTTTTAAATTACAACCAATAAATTGCAACCAATAAAACCAGAGGAAGTAGAATTATATCCTGATAAATTGAAAATACTTTAAGTCAAAAACGACATCTAACAACTAACTTAACTGAATACCATAGCTTCACCTAGATGATCTTATAACTGTGCTCAGAACACTTATACGGATATGGATTTTGGAAACACAATTTAATCCAGGAAATATGGATACCAAAACAATTCATTTCCCCATTACCAAGGAATTTCTAAAGGAGTCAAATTTAATTTGGAATCTTCACCAACTTATCAACAGATACAGAGCTTGGTCAAACGTAGGCAAAAATAAAATAAAATCAGTTTTCATTATTTATGTCGATATCATGCTTTCTATTGGCCAAGTGGTTCAGTATTGTCTCATCGGACACTCACAAACATAGTCCCACAAATACAATCACCCTCTGGCAGGCATACAGGGTACTGTGTTACACAATATTTTTAGTGCTTCCTGAATTATTTAATTCACATAAAATCTGGGAGGTAAGAGACATCACTACTATTCTTAAAATGAATGACACAACACTTATGCAAGGAAACAACTGGTCAGTAGCAGACCTGTGCCAGCAACTCAAGTGCACTTGTGTGCTAAGTCCATGCTATTTTCAACCTTCCCTCTCAACAAAGCCTTTCTCCTAAGTCTGTAACCTCATTTATAATGAGGATTTGGTATATCTACTGATCTTATGAGTCTGAGGCTCAAAGATCCGATAAAAGGATCCATCCACAGGGACCTCGGGCCACTTACTACAACACACAGCAGGGACCATGGTTTTTTTTTTTTTTGTAGTTATTCTTTATGTCACGCTATAGATAGTATATATTTTCCCAACTTTGAACACTCAATAAAGACACTAAGTAATCTACCTGGAAACTATTTTAAAAGCCTCGAAAATAGCATCCTGGTGGGACTTCATTCTTTCTTCTTTCTGAAGACCAAGAGGATGAGATTAGAAAATGACTCTATTATTCTGGGCAGAAGGTTGTCAAAGACATACCTCCTCTCAAGTCTCAAAATTGAGGGAAAAGCAACTGTCACTATATTAAGAAAGAAAAAAATATAATCATTGTCCCAAACGTGGCCTAGCTGAACATACTTTGATTTTTCAAAACAAGCAATATTGACTAAGTATATACCACATACCTGATGAGGCATTAAAGAAAATGCATAATTCTGAATATACATTTAAGAAAGGTTATCTTGTATCAAATGCCCACCTGGAAATAAAATTCAGTGCTGGAAGATGCCTCTTCAAGTCTGGATGTCTCAGCACATACTCTGGTTTAAAGTACATACATACGTATGAACAGGTATGTGTCATGTACGTGTATTTAATACAATCAGTTGTACTTCATAACTTTTTTGAACATAACACAAAACAGAACTTTCTTACCACATTCTGAATGCATTTTACTTTTATTTATTTACAAATACATGTTACTGATAGCTACCATCTACCGAATACTCATTGGTTGCCAGGTAACAAGTGCATTCCATACATATTCCTAATCCTTATCATAATCCCACAAAGCACTTATTACTACTCTCCATTTTACCAATACAGATTCTGAGAAAATTTTATTTTTTAATCAGGAAAAAGAAAACACACAGAATGGGCATGGGAATATCAGTCCTCTTTGAGAAATCGTAAAGTCAATCAAGACCTAGGCAACAGATACAGCAGAATTTAGACCCAGGTTTACATCAGTCTCACATCTGCTTCCAGAGAAGAAAACCATGCACTTGTGCATTTCAGATACTGAGCATGTTTCACCCTACTACTGTGAAAAACACTAAGCAGGCTGGTCATCTTTTGAGCTCATTCTGATGTCATGGGGATTCTCAGAAGTAAAAATTCTCATCTTCAGAATATCTTTATCCCATCTTTTAGCTCACTGGAGCCAGGGCTTTGGTGCCTGTACTACCAGTACAATTTCTACACATTCAGTTAGAAAACAGACCTAAGATTTGTCTTTAGAAGCCAAATTCTGTCTATCGGGTTTTTGCTATAAACCATGTTTCAAGATTATATTGTTTAACTTGACATCTGACATGCATAGTATAAATTAAATTGTATTTATTTTATAAATAGGTGTCGTGGTTTAGATAAAAATGCCCAGCAAAAGTCTCAGGTGTTCAGAGGTGAGGCTTTTTGAAGGTGAGAGGCAGGGCCTGGTTGGCAGAAGTAGGTCACTGGGATTGTAATCTGAAAGAGTGTACATTTCTTTCTCTCTCTCTCTCTCTCTCTCTCTCTCTCTCTCTCTCTCTCTCTCCCCTAATCCTTTCTGCTTACTGGCTGCCATGAGCTTACCAAGATTCTCTACCACTAAGTTTCTACTTTGGAGCCAAACAGTCCCGGCTGACATTATGATTCAAAATAAACTTTCTTTTAAGTTGTACACACTGGTATTTGGTCCCAGTAATGAAAAGCTAATATAATAAGCAAATATCACCAAGTACATGTTCACATTTTTATACTTGATAACAAATATTTTTGAGGAAGGTAATTAATTCAGGGTCTTAAAGGGTTGAATCTTGCGTGGATTGTTTTAAGGAAAGAAGGGAAACAGGTGAGGCAGAAAAAGAAGACAGAAAAAGAAAAACAAATTCTTCAGAGCAACAAAGAACATCCTAACTATAGAACTTCCTTGATTTTATTTTTCTAAAGCGTATGTGATGCAAATAAGAAGAGAGAGTATTGAAATGTTTTAAGATACAAAATACACAAATGTAAATGCATAGCTAAAACCCTCTAGCATTCTAGATGACTGTGATGTTCATGAATTAATGTACATTTTCATCACACAAAACGTGGGATCCAAGCCACACAGGTCATGTATGTAACACTCATTGAGCAGGAAGCAGAAGAGCCTGATCCCTAGTAAGCAGCTTTTTAATATTCTGTATTTCTCTCTATCAAGCTGTTTGTGCAAGACTTTCTGAAACACAGCACATGCTTACCAATCTTCAATACAATACACTGTTAGACATATCGGACTCTAATTCTTGCCTTCAGACACTCCTGACAAAGCAGAATTTCTTCACAGTTGTATTTTAGCAAAGCTGTCTGGTCAGGAAAGCGCCTTCCCCTTTTGCCCCAAGACAGTGGAAGAGCTAAATATCAGAGAGCCAAGAGTTCCGCTGAGGTTTCCAAAAGTGCAGAAATCGCCATTAGATACATGCTAGTCCTCTGATGTGCACTTTCGAGAGTGCTCGGGGGGTGATAAACAGATCTTTTACTTGATCTGCCATCTGTGAGTTTTAAAGCTGGTAAGGCACTTTTCCATCTTTATTTCCATGATGCTAGTTAGATGCACTCACTAATATATTGTTCCCTTCCGTTGAGGAAACTGTACGAATGCAGCTTCTGATTTGGCATTTGTACAGGTTGCTCTTTCTCTTTTCCTCTTTTTTAATTTATAACATACCAGGTAAAATAAACCAGTGTAAACCTCTGACCCTTTTCAGTGCTTCAAATCATTCTTTTCATTTCGTGACTGATAGTTTACATTAGGAACTTGTTAATGCCTGTGAGTAGAATTGGTGTTCTCAGTTCAACCCAGACCAGCAATGAAAAGACATGAAGAAGAAACACCGCCTGCCTGGACAGCCCCAATCGGTAAGTTTTTTCCCTTGGCCAACTGTAGCTTGTGGATCCATGGCTTCCTTTACATCCCCGTCCACAGGGGCAGCTGACACAACAATAGTGGTGGGAGCCACACTGGATCACAAGGACAGCCGTCACATGAGCAGTACCCACTTGTCTTTAATAACTGTCCCCTTTCCATATGTTGGTCCTCTGAAAGACAAAATTGTGCTGATACTGATCTACGGGACCAACAATAACAACAGCAGAGCCTAAGTGCTCTATTTCACCAGGTGTTTTTGCCTCGGTTTCTTTCATCAGAGCCCATAGGTAGCACTAGCACAGCTGGCCTTGTGAACTGGTTTTCCAATAGCAGTGATGAAGCCATTCATTTAATCAATTCAATGGAGCCCCTACCAGATGTTAAGTACTCTTCTGGAAGCTTATACAACAATGAACCAAACAAATTTCCTGTCCTTGCAAGATTTCATTCAAGGTTGGGGATGGGAGATGTATGAGACAAGATAGACCAAAGACTATGTAAACAAATAATCTACACAGCTTTGGAGAAAAAGCCAAGCAAAGACCATGAATGCTACTTTCTTATCATCGGGACAAATTACCCAAACCCTGCAACCTAACAAAGCAGAGGTTTATCTTTGTGCACCTCATAATTTCAGGCAATTGAATCTACATTGGGCTGACTGCGAGGGCAGAACCAGCATGGTAGAGGAAGGCTGCTTACCCCGTGGTGGCCATGGAACAGAGACAGAGGTTAGCAGCTAGAGATAGGAACTCTACCGAGCTACGCCCCCACTGGCACACCTCCTCCAAGCAGACCTCATCTCCTAACAGCACAGGTAGCTGTGAACCATCAGTGGATACCTCCCCTGCTGAGTGCAGGGACTCCATGGTCTAACCCTCTCCCACGAGCCCCGCCTCTGAACACATGAGATGTTTAGGGGACATTTTAAACACAAAGCACAACAAAAGAACAGGCCTTCTCAATCTTGGTTCTTCTAATACAGTGGACCCACTAATTTTTTGTTGTAGGGAGCTGTCCTGTGAATTATAGGTTATTTGATAACTTCACTGGCCTCTATCCACGAGTATCCCAGTTGTGACAGTCAAAAATACTTCCAGATATTGGTAAATGTTATTTGGGGTAAAAAGTGGGGAGAGTACCTTCTGTTGAAAGCCACTGAGAAACAGAACCAGCCTGGGGAAGAAAGGGACATGAGCTGGAGTCCCTCGGGGATAACACTTGAGCTGATATATAAATGATGAGAAGGTGACAATTTGAGCCTGACTTAAAAGGAAGAGGACCTGAGATAGAGGAAAGGCTGTGAGAGGGAAGGGAGCTGCACATCCAAGGCTGCATTTCCTTCTGTAGCAAAACCACTGCAAAATTTCTGTCCTAATATAATCTACCAGAGAGGAACTATCACGGTGAGAGTGGACAAAGACACAGTTTATGGTAAAACGTAATCCTAGAACTGAAGTTTCAGAACATTTTCTGTAAATATACAGTTATTCAGAGAACCGCTGGTAGGCTTGGCACACAATGAAATTAATGAAATGTTATTGGACTTTTAATTTTATGTGAAACCAAGTGTACTTGATTTTTTTACTGATATTTTTAAACTTCACTCCTTCCTCCTTCTGTCCTAAATCGGCCAAACTAGGGCCCGGGAGATCTAGATGCAAGCCTGGTTCTGCCGCGAAAGAAGCCCAACATCACAGAGCTTAGTCACTTCCCGTCTTTTGCTCTCTGACTCTAACTTTTAAAATGTAGGAGTTGAAGTAGATGATTCCTAAAGTTCCTTCCTGGGCTAGAAATTCTGTGATTCACTTGTAAATTGGTGCTAAATAGTTTTTTGTCTCACCATGTGTGAATGCTATTAAATGTAGCATAATCATAGCATTTTAGAATTAAGGCACTGTATATAATTTCAAATATTCCAAGTTTCGCCAGCCTGTGAATCCAAACGTAGTCACATTTCCACTAATGTCAATTACGGAAATTCAGGCATGCTCTGGAACCTTCCACAATCAATTTGAAGACAGTATCAGATGTAACATCCAGTAAGCACAAAAGCAACTAGTCATATTCCCCAACTTTGGCCTTCTGGCTGTCTCCTCATGGGTCAGATAAGAGACCCAACACTTGGCCATGTCTCCAGGACTATCACAAGGTTACTAGTTTAGGGATTTCCACTGTCGTTCTGTAGTTCTCTACTGTGTTCTGCTGGGCCTATGGGAGGATCGCGCCTGTCACATGTCTCCAGGGGTGTATGTCAAGATGAGGAGGGAAAGCCAGAAGTTCACTCACTTGCTAATAATGCGGTTGGTCACCAAGCTCTGCAGCTCTGTATGCGTTCTCTTACCTGCTCTTTCACGAACACTACTCCTTCCCCCTATGATCTTCACCTCCTCAACCAGACGCCACAGGTTCCTCTTTTTCACTCTGCCGTCTCTATTTCTTCCTAGGTGTCTGTGCCCAAAACAGATCCCTCCTTCTTTTTCAAAAGCAGGAATGTTTATGATCAACATCTCCTACAATTATTCTCCATGGCATTGGCTAACATCGCAAAAGCCACAATTCAGTGCGGACTCTGTTAAGAAGCCCTGCCAGAAAAATTTGATAAAGGTCACCAGCAGCAAGGGCACTAGCACTACAGAGCAAGACCCTGTCTCAAAAGCCGCATTACGGCGAGAAGAATCAATCTCTGAAAAATTTAATTGTATTTACTGAAAAATACATTCCTTCACCCAACCACTGCACCCTAGAATTTTCTTCACCCTCTTCCTACAGTTAAAGTAATTGGAATTTGTGGGTGAGGAAGAGTCACATCACTCCACCAACATGCTTTATGATTCCTGCCAAGCTGGATTCCTTAACCATCCTACTAAGCCTATCAGTTAAGTTTGCCCTAATGTGGTAAGCTTGTCCTTCAGAACCACTGATTTAAGTCCATGAGACCATTTAACTCGGGTTTTCCTAATCAATACAAAAACTTTCAGCCTCTGAATTCTGAATAATTGATTCCATAGTCCTATCCCACTTCCTTCACTATCAGCTCCATAAATTTGCATAAAGACTTCGCCAAATAATTTTGGGTCAGACAGGCTCAGTGGCACAGCCTGTAACCCCAGTACTCTGAGAGGCTGAGGCAGGAGGATCATGAGTTCAAAACCAGATGAGGAAATTTAGTGACATAATATGAGCCTACCTCAAAATAACAATTTAAAAAGGACTGAAAAAGAAACTAGATGGAAAGGCCCTCTGTGTATTCCCTAGTACCAATAAATAAATATTTTTCTAATATGCACACAAATCTTTTCCCAATCATTCTATGTTGGATTTCTCCACAGCCAGTTCCTCCGTAATTATGGAGAAGTTATTTCCTGGGAATTAACATTCCTCCATCACCACAGCAAACTTCAGAACAACCTCACATTAGGTGCACTTCAACTGCATGCCCATCGAGCCCCAAAAGCAGACTCCTCAGACATAATTCCACAGGAGAGAAGCCTCCAGCACTCAGCAAACCCATGGAAATCCAACCCACTCAAGTCATTCACAGGACTTATGTGTGCATGAACATGAAGCCCTCGCCAGGAGGAAGTCCAATCACTGGTCACCTGGGACATTCCTAGAAAACTTTTCCTTAATTACCAGTTGGAGAACTACAATGTTAATGTAGACAACAGCTAACAGAAGCTGGAATGAGTTGATAATATTAGAAGACACAAAAGAAAACTTCAGAGGTTAATCAGGAGTAAAAATGACCATGACAAGCAAGCTTGCACGTGCACAAACGTGAATGCCTGTGGGAGTGCAGAGGAAACAGGAAGCGGGAGTGAGTCCAAGGTTTCTAACTTAACTTGTGGAATGGATACAGCCACACTTTTTAAAGTTCAGACAAGAGTTAGAAGAAGACTTGTAGGGAAATGATTAATCGATCACACTAACCAATATTAGGCAAATGATGAAACACAGGTGAGAAATTCACTCCTGATTTTTATAGATGTTTAATATATTCTTTAAAAAAATTTTTTTTCTTTTTTTTTTTTTTCGTTTTCAGTCATTTTGTTTGTTTTTTGAGACAAAGTCTCACTCTGTAGTCCAAGCTGGTCCTGAACTCACTTTGTAGCCCTAGATGGCCTCAAATTCACAGTTATCTTCCAGCCTCAGCCTCCCCAGTGTTAGGACTACAGGCATGTGTCACCACAAGCAGCTTATGTGGTGCTGGGGAATCAAACCCAAGGCCTTGTGCTTGCTAGGCAAGCGCTTTAAACACTGTGCTATTCCTTCATCCCCTGATTACCATATTCTTAAGAGAAAATATTTATAATATCTGTGCTTTAGATTGTCTTCAGAACATCTATTTCAAATTTTTCTGTTTTAATAGAATATAAAATATTATTAATAAGTAATAGAGGGAAATGCTTAAACAAATACAAGATTTTTATTGAACCACTCATCAGAAATACTTATTTATTCGACAAATGTTTATCAGACATTACCTGTGATTCAAGTCATGCTCTAGGCTATAGAAATGTAGATAACAATATCTAACCCATAAAAAGTGCCAGCCACCATGCTGAGCACACAACCTGCCATTGACAATCCCCACAACACCGTAAGGAAGTTGTCACTTCTATCGATATTTCAGAGACAATGGAAATGACATAAAACACGTTGAGGAACTTGGCTGCTGAGTAGGGACCCAAGATTTGCACCAGCCCCTCTGATTCCTGTGCCCACTTCTGCTGCAGAATGTCAATGAACTTGGGATTCCCTGGGACAGAAGCCCATACACAAATCATTAGAAACACTTATAATTACCACCTAGCATGTTCAACTCAAATCTTGTAGATCCGACTTTTCCCAGGCCCCTCACCACCTGATCCACTGCTCACCTGAAAGAACCAGTTTTCCCAACCACCACTGCGCCTCCCTCTACCTGTAATCAGAGCAGTCACTTGCTGTCAGTCTTGGTATTACAGAGCGGAGTTGCTTTCCAGCTTATAAGCTGCTGAAATTTCTTTTCTTTTTTTTTTTTTTCCCTGCGATTTGATTTCTTTTTTTCCTTCACGAGAGTGTCTGGTTTGTCCTTGGGGACACATAGTTCCCAATTCCATTTCCCACAGAAGATTTCCTCTGGAATGTCTAACAATCTGTTTGTTTCAACACTAGGGATATAAATACCTAAAATGGAGATTCTGTTGCTACTATTCTGCTGCTGAAACTAAGGGCCAAACGGCTGGGAGCTGAGGGACTAACCACACTTGCTAAACAAAGTTTGTGTTTCTTCTCTTTTTCACCCCAACAATATTTAGCACCTAGAACCAGATATAGCCCCTCCAGTTTGCACTCAACTTACTTAGGAAATAACATTTACCTAAAAACCCCACTGGATAAAGTGAGCGAGACACAGCAGCGCCTGGGAAGAAGTTACCCATCTCACTACCTGTCTCAAAGCCAAAACGCACCGTCCACTGTGCCATACAATGGCTCCGATGTTCACCGTCTAGTAGGGAAGGAACTTGGAGGTGAGCAATGGCACTCACCCCAGAAACCCTGAGAACTCGGTAGGCCCTTTCCAGTCTGCTGCTTTGTGTCTTGCCACACCCCTCCCTGCTCAGGTCCAAATCCCAAACCTTTGAAGGTAGAATCTAATCCTACAGGGGCACAGGAGGGAAGTGAGGACCCCAGAATCATCCACGAAGGCCCTTAAAGTGACAAAGACTGACAGGACACAAGG
This sequence comes from Ctenodactylus gundi, assembly GCA_004027205.1. NCBI lineage: Eukaryota > Metazoa > Chordata > Mammalia > Rodentia > Ctenodactylidae > Ctenodactylus > Ctenodactylus gundi. Next base: position 25,391 of record PVKB01005353.1, read on the forward strand.
ACAAAGGTGCTTTGGTAGATTCTAACTCACCTAAGGGGAAAACCTAGAGATTTACATTCAGGTCTCCCAGGCCTCCACACCTGGCCTGGAACAGCTCCATTTCACCTAAGATCTTTTGGCAAAGATACCACAAGTTTAAAAAGATATTTAGGATTTCCTGTGCCAAGACATTGCCAACCACAAGCTCTAAACAAATACTAGGTGAGTGGGTGAAATCATACTACGTGACTATCCTACATACAAGGAACAAAAAGTGAGAAAACTCTGCAGTTCTAGGACAACTCGTGCGCCAGTGGAATCTCTACTGCGTACAATGCAGAGAAAAAACAGAAACTATCAGAGCCTGGGAAAGCAAGTCCTCAGAAGAAGCAGGAGGATATCTCACCATGTGGAGAGTTTTGATGTTAAATTCTAAGAGAAAAAAATGAAACTAGCTCTTTAAAATGTGAACATTTCTATTTAGCCTAACCTATAGAAGCTTAATGCCTAGATTATAAGGCCGCACCTTAAAGCTATGGCACTCTCAACTTGGGGAGTTTCTAAAAGAAAAGCAAGAATTAAGCATCACAATTTGTCTAGGATCTGTTCGTATAGACCTACTCCACTAAATATAATGATACGGATTTAAGCATAGTCTATTTAGTTTCTTACATCATATTTATAATAGCTTACCTCTCAAGTTCTTTTTGGGTTAGACACTGGCTGTAAAATTTTTGGCTTATTGTTGCTTTGATTTTAGCACCTCCAGAATAGAGGGAAAAGGACTGATTTCAAGACTATGGGGAAAGACGTTGGCTCAATGCAAAGCAGAACACTTCAATACAAAGAGAATGTTCCCACTCTGTGACATATTAAACAGCGGAGCAAAAGGTTTAAGGGAGGATAACATCTCACCCATTCAAGCTAAAACTGAATGGTTACTTATCACAGATACGTAAAAAGTTCTAGTTACTTGAGTGTAAGATGAAAATAAATAACATCTAAGATTTCTCCCAGTCCTAACGTATACGATAAATCCTATTTATGGCCAAAGCTCCCAAACCTAAAATGATGAGTAACTTTCCTAGTCACACTATCAGATGCTCCACCTACAAGTCTAGGACTCTTCACACTGAATGATCTTCCATACCATGAGTAAACTGAATTCCAAGACAACAGCGAACATTGGCATTGGCTATTGCTATGGTTTGGATCGGGAATGTTTCCCAAAAGCCTCATGCATTTGGAAGGCCATTGAGTTACAGGAGTTAAGTGAATTAAGTTGATTAATCTATTGATGATGTTCTGTGTCATTAGAAGGTAGACAGCCTGGTTGGAGGAACAGGTGAGTGGAGACAGAACACGGAAGAGAAAGATTCTTACCCCAAACTTCTGACTCTCTGCCTCCTATATTACCATGGCCACTTGATCCGGCTTCTCTTCCATTGGACTTTCTCATCTCTTCCAACCACTGCCAGCCAGCCATGGACAAACAGACCTCTGAACTGTGAGCTAAAATAAGCCCATCCTCTCTTAAATGATGGGTGTAGGGTATGGTGTCTCCGCGATGAGAAAATGCCTAAAACAGCTATTTTAAAAGCTATTAAAGCTTGGCTAAGGTTTTACACTTTGGGATAAAGGGTTTGTGTTTTTTTTTTTTTTTTTTGGTTTTATAGATAATGAGTACAAATAAAATCTCAACATCTGATGGAGAGGCTTTCACTTGCTATGTAAGATGCTCAGCTTAGTACAGGGCCTCTATTAGACTAAGACCATTTCATAAACTTCTGAAAGAACATTTTGTGGTGGGAAAGTAAATCTTCTAAAACACCTGCTATGTGGCCTGCATGTTGGTGTCCCTCCAGAATTCATACATTAGAACTTAACCCCCGAGCGGGTGGCATTAAGCAGTGGGGCTGATAGGTGGAAGGAGCGTCCTTTTAAAAGCTTGAGACAGCAAGAGTAGCCACTTTCAGCCCCTTCTTCCACATGAGGGTGCAGCAAGAATGCACAACCCGCAGAGCAGCAAGGACACTAGGCCTGCTGATGCCTTGACCTTAGAGGTCTCAACCTCCTGAACTATGAGAAACAGGTTTTCATTATTTGTAAATTACTCAGAGGCATTTTGTTATCACATCAGGACTGAACGAAGGTCATGTTATATTCCACTGTTTGGATTCATTGGGCTAAACTAATAATTTCACTATTAATCCCATAGCCAAACACAATGGTAGCATGTGTTTGACTGATTTCACTCCATACTTAGAGTATGGTGGAAAAGAAAGTGATTTTTTTTCCATCATAAAGATCACAAGCTTACATAATGGTTCCTCCTTGCATAAGAGTCACACCCCTATTTTTGGACCAAAAGAACCAGCAAAAATAAGAGTTATCATTACACAAACAAACATTCTTTTAGAGGTGTTTTTAAGGTCATAAATACACTTTCAATTAGACTACTACTTTTCAAATAGCATAGACCAGAGATTCCGAGGACTTTGCTTCACAGCGTTTGAAGCTGTTGCCATAGCGAGCCAACTGCCTGCGGCCACGTAGTTTACCCAAACAGAATTTTCCAGGAATGCTGAGGTTATTTAGGTCAAATTTTTATGGTATTTGATCCAGAGCCTGATAGCACAGCTTTTGCGTTGTATGAGCACACTAGGATACAGCATTATCTTTTAACTGAGACAAAAAAAAAAAAACCACCTGCTTGTGTTCATTGTCAAGTTTTCATGCCATTACAGCCAAAGAAATGAAGAGCACTTCCCACCTGCTTGCTTCTGTCAATACACTGAACTCTGGCCTAAATGTCAAACATGCTCACTGAAGGCTTCTGGTCAAATTTGCATGGGGATAATTAAATTCTAGGTTTCCAAATCCCCTCTGCAAACTCAGCAGGTATGATATATTTTTCCTCTTGTACTAAGCTATTGTTTGCTACTGCTCTGAACGACTCAACAGCTGTAATGTTGCCCTTCACTGAATGCTGAGGACATAAGAAGTGTAGGGAAGAATATGAATGTGTGCGAACTCAAAGCCCCTTGCAGTCACTGGGGCACTACAGGAACCCACGTTCCTCCTGCCCTCGTGACAGAGCTCTACTGCAGCAGGCTCACATCTCTCAACACCTAGCGGCCTTCGGTCAACTTCTCTGCCCTACGTACCTTGATTAGATAGACCTGAACTGTCTAACATGGTGGCCACTGGTCACATGTGAATACTTAAAGTGTGACTGGTCTAAACTGAGATGTTCTATACCTACAAAATTGCTCACTAGATTTTGAAGGCTTCATATAAAAAAGGTATTTAAAATATCTAAATCATATTATACTGATATGTTGACTTTTGTATATAGGTGCATAAACAAGCTGTACGTTATATACTAGAAATGTAAAAAATTATACATGCAGTTCACATTATACTGCTGTTGGATAATGTCAAGTTGGATAATTTTAGGCTTTCTCTGACTCAATTCCACTGAATCTTCTTCAATTAGACATAAATTGTGTGTTCTAATTTTAACCTTTCTGTTTCTTATCTTTTTCAATGCTTGTGTCTTTCTGTGCTGAGTCCTCAGTATTTTTTCATATTTATCTTCCAAGTCACTGATTCTTTCTTCACTGGGTCCAGTCTGTTATTTATCTATCCATTGCATGAGATTTTATGTTTTGACATTTTGAATATGTTTTTTTCTGTTTACTTTCTGCACAAAATTTCACCTGGGTTAGAAAAATATCGGGAACTCTTAGGCAATTGCTACTAATACTAAACACACTCACGCTCTGCAACTAGAAATCCCACTTCTAGGTGTAAACCGAATGAAAATAGATAAATCATAAACCAAAACTGGAAGTTACACAAGTGCCCATCAGCCACCGAGCAGAACAAATTATGGTATATTCATACAATCAAATATCACCTTAAGTAAGAGGAAAACAGTACATATATTTTAAAATATAAATGAGTCATAAGCTAGAGAAATATCACAGTGGCTAAAGAACTTGTCTAGCGAGCCCAAGGCCCTGAGTTCAATTCCCCAGCACCACATAAGCTGGATGTGGTGGCGCACACCTGTAGTCCCAGCATTCAGGAGGCTGAGACAGGAGGACTGCTGTGAATTTGAAGCCAGCCAGGGAAACAGAGTGAGTTCAGGACCAGCCTGGACATGGACTACATAGCAAAAACCTGTCTCAAAAAAGTATATACTCTCTCTATATATATATATATATATATATTATATATATATATATACACACACACACACACACACACACACACACACTCACACACATATCATGCTTTGTTTTCATATGTTGAGAGACAAAAAATCATATACGAAAGAGTACATATTATGTAAATCCAATCTTTTTTTTAAAAACAGCCAAAATTGATATGGTATTAGTATTAATATTCAGGATTATATTTAACCCCACAGTGAGATCGCCCAGAAAGGGACATGTATGGGCTTCTCAGATGCTAACACTGTCCTATTTCTTTATTTAAATACTGGTTACTACTGCGATAATTTGTGAAAATTCATGATAGTATATTAGTGACTTTTATACTGTTATTTGCATATGCTTACCAATATCGTTTACTCAAATTCATCAGTCAGTGATTTTCAAGAGATATCTGGATGTTAAAACTTTTCTTCTTTCCCTTGGAGATTTTTTTATTTGAAACATGGTTCTATTTTTAGAATTTCACTTTGGTTCTTTCCCAAATACTGCTTAGTCATTTTAATTGCCTTTTGCTCCTTGCTCATATTTTCAATTTCATCTTTTATTCTAGTAAACATTTAAAGACACTAACTGTGTACTCTGATGCTGGTAATTCTCACATTGAAGTTCCTAGGAAGTCTAGTTCTATTGTTCCTTGTTTCCACTGATGGCTTATTTACTCTGTGTAATTGGTAACTTGTCGTGGTGAACTTATACATGACTGAGTTTAATCTTTGAGAATCTTACAGAAGCGCCAGCTGTGGGTACATGCTTCCAAAGAGGAATCTCTTCTACTTCTGCCAGACATTCTGAAACCCACACTGGACCCATCTTAATTCATCCCCTTGAGGTTTCCAGGACAGCATTCACTTATGGAAATTAAGCACCAAACCTTCCAGAGGTCAGAATGCTCATAAATGACTCTTTTTACTCCCACAGCCCCAGCCAACACTGAAACGAACAACTTTACATTGCAATTTCCTTAGCTAGCTGGATTTTTCTTGTTCATCTTTTTACCAAGAACATTTATCTTCAAGATTTCTGGGTTCTGCAGACTGTTAATCTATTCTTCCCACCTTGTCGTCTTCAAGACCTTATCTCCCATTCCACAATGCTCCCCTACCTGTGGCTTGAGGTGGGTGGCTAAAAACCCAGGCTCCAGGCTTGTGACCTGCACGCACTCCAAAGCAGCCTTAGCTCAGCTGCTCACTATACTGGTAGCAACTCTTCATTTTACTACTACGGATTTACTTTCTGTCTTATGAACTAGCTACCCATTTCAAAGGTTGCTTTTAGCATGATAGCTAATATTTCTGCATGTGTCTACAGAAAGAATTTCTTAATATCCAGGCTGTTATTGCCAGAAGCCACTGGGCTCTACCTACCTGCTACTTAAAGGCTAGTGAGACAAGGTAGCTGTGACTTTGGAGATTTTGGTGAGACCCCACTCTGTTACTTCCCACCTTAACTATACCTGAATTTTCTAGAACTAAAAAAATGAAGTGAGCTGAGGTAAGCTGGGGTATCAGCCAACTCATTTTCACAATATGCTACCACCTACCATTCAGGGGACTTGCTAAAACATCATGCACCACAGACAGCCTTTTCCCTTTATTCCAAAGAACAAAAGAAGCCAGAAACCATTTACATAACAAATATTCACCAAGTATTTATATACCAGACATTCACCTTTGCCAGTTATAAAGTGCCATCATACAAAAGTGATTAAAATAAAAATTTGGCCCTCATAGGGTATACCTACAATGTATTAATTTTTTTCCAAAGCAATGCAAACTAGCTGACAAGTAGAGATTGCCTCAAGCATCGTATTAAGCAACTGAGACAAATCTAGCCTCAGTAAATAAAAGCGATCTATGAAAAATGAGTTATACTGTGCCATTTCCCTCCTAAGCACATTTTATAGCTTTCCATTACTCTGCATTGTAATCTAAACTGCTCTGTGGCCTGTAAGTAGATCCTTGAAGATGTGGCCATGGCCGTCTCCCCATCTCCCTCTGCTTAGTCCATCCTACGGCCTCCCTGGCTTCAGCTCTTTTGCACAAACTTATCCTTCCATCCAGAATGGTCTCTCAGACACTTACCCAGATACCTTGTCTCAATGTCCGGGTCTCAGTTCAAATGAAAGATCTTCCTTGACCACAAGGTCAAAGGCTCTCCCACACTGCCATTGACCACATCGTCTTTGACTTTCTTCCCTGTCTGCACTGCTTTCCTAAATCATCTACTTATCTAAGTGTTTTCCCACTTACCAGATCCACATTTTGTTTTGCTCTGCGTTCTCTAAGTGTGCCCAGCACATATCATGAGTGTGCCATTCATATGTAAAAATGACTAAGTAAACAGTCAATGGCGTCTACAAATACGCAAAGTAGGCGGGTGGCTCTACTTGTGTCACCTAATTGTGTCTCAGGAAAGGAAGATGACAGGTAGCAAAAAAGTTCCATTCGGTGCAAGAAATGCCCCTAAGCTCTTCAGTGGCCAAAGAGAGAAAAGGAACTTCATTGGGAGAAGTGCGGGAGATAGGCAGAGAACTGGTGCAGAGAAGCAGCATGGTGAAGGCCCTGAAGAACAGATTGCAATGACTGGCTGGATGTGGAAGAGAAAAGCACCAGCCAGAAAAATGTTCATGCGGGCACAAGCAAGTATGACACTTCTCCTTCCTTGGTACTGTCTCCCTAAACTTAGGGAATACAGGACTTCCTACAGGCTCAAGTGTTGGCCCCTTGTCCAGCTGTGGCCAAGTAGCTACTATTAAATTTTTATTATAGACTTTGTGGTCGTGAAGCAGATCCTTGTGCTTCTCAGGCCCTCAGGCTCAGCATCCCTAAAACCAGGATGTGAATCCAGGGTCTCTAAGATCCCTTCCAGCTCCAAAAGTCTGTTAGATACTCTTGAATTTGCTCCAATAAACATTCTACTTTGGCTAGTACTGAAACTGTTAAACTCACAAATTTCTCTCAGTGATTAACATTTTGGCTGGTCTGTTTGTGTTTTTTGATGATTAAGAGAACGTCTACGGAATGTCTGCATTCCAACGCGTTGCTCAATTATGGCTAAATGCACAAATCAATTCTGAAATGCATATCTGTGTTCTGATAAATTCTACATCCTTGTGCTGACCACCTGTGACCAGTCAGCCCTGCCAGGATGAGCCAGGGCAGAAAAAAAAAAAAAAAAAACTGATTCAGACCTGCGATTTCTACACTGCAGGGCTATGGTGAGATCTACACTCTACTTGCTCCGTGTCACATATAGCTCTTGTTTAAAACGCAGGTCCCCGGGTCCACCTTGCCACCTCTCCTCCTCAACCAATGAGTTAAACTCTTTTATAAGTGGGGCCCGGAAATCTGCATTGTTAATGCCATTTAATATGCCAGTAATTCTTTCAAATTACTCCAATTCCAGCTGCATGCCTTATTATTTGTATGACTTTGGGCAAGTCCTTTGGCCTGCTCAGGCCTCAGTACCCCCGTGTGTCCCATAGAGATAGTAAGAAGCATTCTGACCTCCTAGGATGGTTGGTGGTAACTAAACGAGATGGCTTGGGTAAAATATCAAGACAGGGACGAGGCATATGACAAGCACTCAATAAGTGCGAGCCATTACAAGCCAGCCTCCTGTTCTCATGCTGTAGACTCTCCTGCGCCTCCCACTGGTCCCAAAAGAGATCTCGGGCAAACACGGGAAGACAGATATGAAGAAAATCCATCCCCACTGCTGGAAGACAGCCCACAGCACTCACTCCACCAACAGCAGGTGAGCAGTGTTGTCTTTGGAGATAAAGGATGGCACGTCATTTGAACCTAAATATTCAAAGGGCATCAACCCCTTTCTAGCACAGAACACTTTCAGCCCGGCTGCTGCTTTTTCTTTCATGCCTCCTAATGGCTCCATCTGTCATTAGGAGCCTCTCAGTTCTGCTGCGACCACGCACAAAGGGATTCCATCCTTTCATCCTCAATATAGATCGTCTTTATAGTTAGGCAGGTATGAGTTGGTTGCAGTAGTAACTCCCGAAACCTGCCTCTCATTATGCCAAGGACTGCAATGTGCTGCTGCATCAAAGTGTGAGTGCTAACAAATGCCTTCCGACGGCGAGAACAGCTCTTTACAGCTGGCTTTCCAAGCGCCCTCTTGACACAGAAGAACTTCCTCGACTAACATCGATCATCAGCAGCAGCACACGGCACTATCTGTCCTGGCGACATCTCAGCCAAAGAAAGCGGCTGCATCCTGAGAATGTCAGCTGCTACCTCAAGACTGAAATATAGAAATGCACTAAAGAACCTTTTGCTCCCGTGACAAAAATGATTCCACGCGTCATATTCGCGCGGAATCTTAAGGAGGTGCTTCAAAGTATTAATTTCTTCTTTCTAAATAAAACTATTTTTAGAGTTGTACGCACATCGTGAAGTAAGCCACTGTTTATGACCACAGATATTTCAAGAGCCCAGGAAAGGGAGAATCGATGGCAGTGCCGCTCTAGCCTTATTTAAATGTCTCTGCGAGCCTCTACACATGTCCTAGAAGCCCCACCCAAGAAGGGCGGAGCAACTGAGGGGCCCCAGCAGACCACAGATCTGCTGATCATACAGCAAACTGAAACCTCCTTCTGAAAAATCAAAAGTAGGCAACCCCCAAACTCAGCAGAACCTGCACAAACAAGCAACTCACTCCTTGACAATATTTCCTTTTTCTGGACCATGATGAAAACCTCTTCCCTCTCAAATGTACTGAAACTTTAACAGATGAACCCTTTGAAAAATGATCCCGTAAGAACACAGTCTATTAATAAATCAATCCAGCTTGAAAACTTCTAGCAAATACCTAAGTCCAGACAATAAATGCTTGGCTTTTGCTGAAAGCCAACAGAAGTAACAACGCCAAAAAATAAAATAAAATAAAATAAAAAATAAAAAATTGTTCATGAATTCTTCTACAACTTACTAGGTAACCAGTTGATTTGGCCTAAGTTTCCACTCAGGCAGTATAAGGTTTCCAGCCTGGGGATGGGAAGGGTGCCCAGGAGGAGCTGAAGTTTGAGAATCGTAACAGCTTTGTAATCCAAAGCCCTAAAAAAAAAAAAAAAATGGAAGAGTCCATATAGGAGTCTATATTGGTAGTTACTGACCTATAATTTCCTGAAACATCAAACAAGACTCAGGAACTAGCAGTGAATCTATGCCAAGTGAGCAAGTAAGTCTGTGCCACTGTTTCCACAATAATAACCAGGCAAAGCATCAAGTCTGTTAAATAACAAGGAGCTATTCTCATCAGAGGCCTCGATCCTTGAGAAGGAACCTGGCTGCAGGAGTTTCAGGGTTGACATTTCTAAACCTTCACTCCAGCCACTCGACTTCATCTGCTCCCACTATTTCTTAGAGCTATCCAGTCTCTACAGGTGAACACATATGAAAAAGTACCTGCCTCTTCCCCAGCAGAGCACAAATTGCAATAATGAACCAAAGAATAGCTGGAAAATATTACTGGTAATACAATCAAATTAGACAGATGAAATAAAAATCAAGAAATTAGTTGACAGAATACAAGACACTGAATTTTCTTCTTAGAATCCTGGGAACTCCCTTAGATCACCACACTAGTCAATCCCTCCACCCTTAGCCTGTGTACATCTAATACTGGTCCTAGCCCCTGAGGGAAGAAAGTGCCTTTATTTGCGGGCCCTGAAGACAACTTCCTGAGCTGAAGGTCAATTGGCAATAACTTTGCAATTGCCTGATTGACTCCTTTGCTCTTCAGAAGGTCTCCATGGTCTGTAGGCCAGGAAACGTTGATCTTACTAAAATAAATCTAGTGTTTTCAATGAATTCAGCAAAGTCAAACAGGCTTGAAGAGTCTATCTATCCTGGTCCTTCCCTCCCCTCCCCCACACACAATGCAGAGAAGTTGAAGGAGCAGCTCAAGGTCACGCAGAAAATTAGGCAGCATAAACCAGGCCTGTTGCCCAAGCCAATAGTTTTTGCCCGGTACCACTGACGAATCCTGGAGCATTGAGACCTGCCCATATTTCCAGGGTCCATTTTCTAGCTATTCCCAGTGCTAATGTCAAACTCAGACATTCTCCAAAGAATTCCTCTTGGATAACGGAGCTGCCTGGACCAAAAGGGGAATGGGAGAGACCACTGACTAGGCTGTCCCTAGCCCAGGGCTGAGTGATGCCAGGATATAAAATTTCCATTTCTTGCCTCAAGACATCGCAGGTTCTGATATAAGTAATGTTCCAGAGCAGATCTCAAGATCAAGCTAAGGCTGGACTTCACCTGAAAGCACAGCCTTTTTCCCATGAATGCCTTTTAATAAGATACTTGTGAATGATTCCTGTCTTCAGATCTGCTGACCTGACACAGGTCTTCTCCATGAGCTTCCCAACCTACCACGTTGGCTCATGTCCCAAAGAGACCAACTGACCTCCACGGCCACCTCGCCGTGAGGCCCCTCAACTTTAAATCAAGTCACTCAGTCATGAACAGTCCTCTGTAGTAGACTTTGTAGGGATGAGGATAGGGTCTGGGGATAGGGAGAGACTGGATAGTGAAGAGAGGAAGGGGAAGGAAAAATGATCAAGATGGAATATGCATATATGCACCAATTCCCCAAGTTGGATGTAATTATGATGTATCACAAATACTAATAAAAATAATAATCTGAGACTATTAGGCTGAGTTAAAATAAGTTAGGCACAGAAGGCTAACAGCTATCACATGGATTCTCTAATATGAGAAACCCAAAATATAAATAAGTAAGAGTGCAAAGTAGAAGAGAGAGATGGAGTGTGCAGAGAGTAGAGGGGGATGTAGGCAGGGGAGCAGGAGGGAGAAGGTGAGGTAAGATGATTAAGGTGTAATTATGCATATGCACCAATCCCCTAACTTTAATGTAAATATTATACATACCAATAAAAATAATTTTAGGAAAAAGTTATCATCATCTTGGGAGGAAAAAAATAGCCCTTCTCTTCTCTCTTCCACCTCACAAGTCTACAAGTCCTCCAGGAAAAGCATCAAGTTTTTCCTTAATCCTTCCATTCTCAGTTGGAAGAAAACTCTCTGACCGATTATATTGGCATTAACAATCAAATGTTTCCTAAAATTTTCTCTCTTCCTATTCTCCTTGGAGAAATGAGAAATATCCCCCCATCTCTTAATTTTCTTCTTAAAGTATGAAATAATTTAGCAGAGAACAAGGGTTTCATCGCAGCATGAACATCACCAGTGACTTGACCATTGTTCCTCACGTCACTCTCGCCCGTGTCCACAGAGAAACCAACCGTCTTGCTCTGTTCTAATGGATGCTCTTTTCTGGAGGCCGAATTTATGGTTGATGGGTTTTCATTTCCAGAGATTATTATTTACCTGTGGTTTTTTTTTTTTACATAAAACAGTATCCTAGGAAGTGAGTATGGAATTTTCTCCTGATATCATATGGTTGACAAAATATTTGGGAAATTGATAGCCAGGATTGTAAGAATAATTGTGATTCTTTTCTCTCACTGGATATGCACCAGTCAACAGATGTATGTTACTCTTAATTTTCATAGCAGGTAGACAAAAGGAGGATCAAAAAAGTTAACAACTCCTGCTCCAAGCTCAGCCCCCTGCAAGAATTACTGATGTCCTTGAAGGAATGCCGTAGTCTGGAACCGTCAAAGAGGAAACCAATATCAAGGGTATCTGGTACAGATAAAGATCCAACAGGGCTTTGACGGGAAAAGGAAGCAAATGTGTTCTTCCTGCCCCCCCCCATAGGCACAGCTAAAGCCTGTGAACATCCCACCCAAGCCACAAGCAAGAAGATCCACAGAAGTAGAAAAAGGTAAATAAGTTAAGTATGTCAGGACCCAGGTAATAACATGATGTTGAGTTCTTATTTTCTTTTTCCCCACATAGTCTATTTTTTTTCTATTATATATTTTCTTATATATTCTAAGGAAACCAGCAACCCAGGAATGTCAATTGGCACAGACCAAAAACAAACAAACACACCTCTAGTTATCAAAAAAGAAAAGAAAATGAAAGGCGCACCCTAGGTATCTTTAGGCAGAAAACATTTAGATAAAACCTCTCTACTCTATCCAGCAAAATACCACAAAAAAATAAATACCTGTTGTCACATGCCCTCCGATATAGGCAAAGGGCCACTGGGGATCTACAGTGTGCTTAGGGACCTAACATCCACAAAAGCAGTTTCAGAGAGGGCCAGGAGGGCTGAACATGCAGTTCTGCTGGGTAGCAAAGCCAGGCTGAGGTTAGATCAGTTAGCTTTCCTTTGCTGGGACACAACTTATAGAAGAAGAGGTTTAATTTAGCTCACAGGTACAGGGGATTCTATCTATGGTCAGCTGACTCCAAGACAGGATCATCATGGCCGACGTGCATGGTGGGAGAGGGGAAAGCTACCTGGTTCACTGAAGCCAAGAAGCGGGACAAGAGAACACCACCAGAGAGGAAGGAAGGAGGGACCAGGCACAGACTCCAAGGCCACACTTCTATGACCTAAGCCAACACACCCAGAAGTGTGCTCTGCCAAGTTTCAGGGGGAAACCAAAGCCAATTAAGGTGACACTCCACCCTAATACCAGAGAAGTGTGCCCAGCAAGGCTTGAGGGGCGTCTTTACCACCACCTCTCAGCACTGCAGGGCTGATCCCAATATCCCAATGGTGTCAGCGGAAGTCAGGGTTGGGGTAGGCTGGAGGGTTAAGAAGATCAGCTCCTTTTCACAGAGTGGCATCAACCCCAAGAAGCAACGGCTAATGTTCTTGTAACAAAGAAAATCTGCAAAGTGTTAGCAAGGCAATGGAAAGTCAGCAAAAAAAAAAAAAAAAAAAAACCTGAAGAGATAAGATGAAAATAGAAACTTTGGTAGTAGACTGTATCAGAGTCAGAAAGAAGGAAAGAAAGAAAAAGAAAGAAAGAAAGAAAGAAAGAAAGAAAGAAAGAAAGAAAGAAAGAAAGAAAGCAAGAAAGCAAGCAAGCAAGCAAGCAAGAAAGCAAGCCAGCCCGCCCGCCCATTTGCTGTGGGCTCCACAGCAGAATGGTATGGTGAGGACAGAGTAAATGACAAGGCTGAGCATGGAACAACAGAAATTACCCAAGCTACATGATAAATATTAATTAGATGGGGGTGGGTGGTGTGGAAAGGAGTACAGTCTCAGAGGTCTTTGGGACTTATAACAAAATACCTACAATTTAGGTCAGCTGACTCTCAGAAAGAGGGAAAGTTCTAGGGAAAAAAAAGTATTTGAAGAAATAAAATTTTATGAAGGTGGCAAATGGTAGAATCCAAAATATGAGTGAACACCAAGCAAAGGTGAGCAAGTCCAACAAAGTCTACACCAAGATGGCAGCCAGTCCCCAAAATTAAGGAAAACAAATCCTGAAAGTAGCCAGAGGGAAATGACACATTGGCAAGAAGAAAACAATTCGCATGACAAAGTATTTCTTGAGAGGAGTCCTGGAGTCTCAAAGGGACAATGCTTTTCAGGTACTGAAAGAAAAAGCTGTCAATCAAAACTTGAAATCCAGAGAAAATATTCTTCCTGGGTGGCTTTCCTGGGGGAAGGAGGTTTAAGAATCTATCAAGAGCTGCCCTACCCTGAAAGGATGGCTGCAGAAATTATCTAAACAGCAAGAAAAAGATAAAGAATTTGGGAGCATGTTGAGAAGGAAGACAGACCAGAGCAAAAGTATGTGAAAGTACTTCTCCCCTTGCATTTTCTAAATTTCCTCTATGATTAGAGAAAAATTATATTGCTTTTTAATATAGTTCTCAAGGCATGCAGCAGAACTAAGACAACCATACTACCAGGTAGGAAGGGCAAAGGGAGATAAGTTTCTGTATTTCACTGGAACTAATAAAATGACAACACTGGTAGGCTGATAAATTATGTATGTTCATAAAATACTACATAGAGATACACTCTAAAACACTACAGATAAATCAAAATGGAATTCTATAAAATGTTCAAATAACCCACCAGAAAGCACAACAGGGGCGAAGGAGACACTGAGGAGGGAGGGCCCTTGGGAATCATGGTGGGCCAGAGGGTATCTGCACAAGTGCCCACGGAAGGCTCTTCTTGAAGGCAGTAGGCTGAGCTAGCAGTCCCTCACAGGGCTCCCCGCCAGGGACTGAGTCCCTCTGCTAGGACGTACTATGCTACAACAGAAGCTCCCTCCTAAGGAAAGACAAAATGTTTACGTTCTGATTACAAAAGTTAAAAGTCATGCTTTGTGTACAGTGGTGTACTGCTGGGGGGAAACAATGGAAGTAAGACATCTCTGGTCCAGGTTTGATGCAGTTTGGGCAAGGCGGAGGAGCCAGGGCCCCAGAATGCTCACAGGAATCGGGTTCAAGATCAGTCAGCCTTGGTCACCTCGCCCTACCAACTAGAAGAACATATTTATTTTAACAAGTATATTCAGTCCGAGAAATATTAGGAAGAAAATGGATACTGAACACTAAAATGATCAAACTTCCTGTTAGTTTTATTAGGAGTCATGACTCCTGGGGGAGCCCCCAAGTCTTACCGTAAATTGTTTTATACAGTGTGCTAGCCCTGAGTTTCTGGCCCCTCAACTTTGTATCTCCTGCAAGAATGTTTCCAAACACGTTCTCTTACTGCTGCTTATACTTATTATGGTTAGAAGGAAGAAGAAGAAACTCCGTGGAGGGTATTTGTTCATTATTCCAAATGGAATTTCAGTAAGGCCAACACAAAAGCACCTTAGTATATTCAGCAGTCACACTAATAACCTAAAATATTAAAATCGACATTAGGAGAAAGGGGGCTCTGTTTCATTGCCTCCTTCCAGGTAAGTGCAGCCACCTCGGCCCTCTCCTCAGATTCCCCCTCCCCAGCTTCCTTCTCTACCTTTCCTCCGACCTCTGACTTCTCTTCCTGCCACAGCCCCAAAGAACAAGGCTGCATAAGTCATACTTCAGAAACCTAGAGCTTTTTACTAAAGGAGTTCTATTTCTCCCTTTTCTTTTCATGTTTTCCTTGTCTTTAACCAATTCTCTTTTAATGGATATTTCTATTGAGTTCTGATCTGTACGCCAAATTCCTAAAAGATATATTACAGATAATACCGGGGAGACTTCCCCGGGTTTTTGGAAATGATTCTCCTTTACCAGAAGGCAAAGAGCTCTGGGAGACCCTTCCTCTCCCCTCCGATTTTACAAGAACAGAACTAACACTTGTGAAAATTCAGGAAGGTTCTGGAAAACTCAGCAGCGGGGCCCTGCGGTTCCTTACACACTGTTAAATTGGAAGCTAAATCTTCAAGTCCATTTTGCTCTTTGTTCCTTGAGCTGATTAGTGGGCGCTAAATTTTATGCTAATGTTCCCAAGCCACACCTGTATGCCTGCAATGTGGGGCTCACTTTCCAAATTATGCTGATTGCAAGAGAAAAAAACAAAAGAACAAGAGAAAAGACAAAACCGCACTCACATCACTTCATGTCTGCATTCTAAATTGCCTCTATGCCTTGAGCTCCTCGCCCAGGTGGGCCGGTATTTAGTATTGATCCCTAATGTTCCAACTTTCCACTGGCACATGAAGCTAGTAATTTTCTAGAGCAGTCCTGGAATCTATTACCATGGAAACAAAAGGCGTAAAAAGCTGGTCTTACCTAATTGGAAAACCTAGAGGAACTCCAAAAAGATCAGAAGTGTTTGAACGCTAAGGTAAAACCAAATACATTATAGACACTTTGGAACAGAGGATCAAGACGGGTTAACAAAGGAAGGATGAGGGCCCTAGTGGGATAATGAGAAACACAACTTCGGCTGGGATATGTACGGGCAGGTGGGGCTGCTGGCCAGCTGTACCCCCCAAAAGTGGCTGTTCTTTTGTCTCTATCATGGTACAGAAAAGAAGGCTGGAGTGGCAGGTGCTGCCCACAAATATGAAAATGAATGGCTAGGTTTTCAGGCATTGATAACGCCACACAATCCCTGGTCCCAGCATCTGCATCCAATTATTCTAGACTTGACCCTAATGGAAACAAGAAGTAACTAAATGAGCCTTAACATAAAGGGGCTTCCTGTAATATCTCTCCTTTTGATCTAGAGCTTAATCCCATTTGTTGAGGAAATGTCATGGGTCATAATTCAGTTCAGGAAAGGAGCAGGTAACAATACATGTGTTTATTTTGATGTTCTCAGTACTTTCCTAAGGCCCAAGTAATTTTACTACATCCTGCTATCAACTTTTGGATACACTAGTCCTTCCATTAAAAAACTTTCTGATAAGGAGACTGCTCTGAACATCCGTAATCATACAAACTCTCCTACTCAATATCTCCCTCAGAAATATCTGCGACAAAATAAAGCTCCCATCGATGCCGTTAAAGGAATACAAACTTCCTAACATTTCCTGGGATCTGTGTGGCCACCCCAGGGTCAAGGAAAGGTACATGGGGTCTTGAGAATCAGATTCCATCCTTGTACTGAGGTCACAGCCCTCCAGGGAAGTTCTGAACAGCCTATATGGCATTCCAGCCACCTACACGCTGGGAATACAAGTCTCACAGAGCTGGAGTCTTCTGTATGTCATCAGTACGGGAAGTAGATGAAGGACCCGGGAAGCTTA
Source organism: Ctenodactylus gundi (assembly GCA_004027205.1). NCBI lineage: Eukaryota > Metazoa > Chordata > Mammalia > Rodentia > Ctenodactylidae > Ctenodactylus > Ctenodactylus gundi. Next base: position 42,230 of record PVKB01005353.1, read on the forward strand.
GCCTGGAGAACTCAAAGCTTAGAATCAAGAGGCATCTTCAAAGAGCTCAAGGAATAACTGTGACAAAGAGATACGTCAGAAGACAGGAGATGGGGCGGGGGGGAGGGGGGAGGGCATTTAAGGAGCCCCCTACCTATTATTACCCACCAAGGGCCTTAATAGATGTTGCTTTGCATGGAAGCCTGTCGAAGACCTTAAAAAGCTCATGTTTCCAGGTACTCGGGGACTAGAAAAAACAATCATTCCCAATAAATAAATAAATAAATAAATAAATAGAGGCTAGTTTGTGCCAAGCTTCTTAAAATCTCTTTAAAAGGTCTCAATGTGCAGGGGTCATAGTAGATAGCATCCATCCTATTTAAAACTGTGGTATTCTGAACTCAATTGAGCTTAATTCTGAGTTGTTTGAAACAAAGTGCAATACTCCAAGTGTGTACTTTTCTTTCATAACAAGCATTTTATAAGTGGGCTTTGAGTGTTCCTGGGTAATTCTGATCATGTAAGTATGATAATTCCTTCCAGGTTTTATATTTATTTTACTTCAAAACCTAAACTTGTACCACTTTACTAGAATGAAATATCGAGGCTGTTAGTTTAAACGTCATGAATTTTCCAAATAAAATGTTAAAATAGTATTTCTTCATCATCACTTCTGTACCACCATATTTTACATCACTGATTTAATATCTTTTTAAAAAATCTTGCATGCTACAGTTAATACTGATCAGCAAAGCCTGGACTCTAACTGTAATTACAGTCCAAAAATACTGGTTTTCATTATAGGTGCCTATAATTCAGCAAAATGTTTACAAGCAAATAGAAATCTAAATCTTAAACTTCTTCCAGACTGAACTACAACTCATTGTGCTTCAGAGGAAGATCATGGGCCCCAAGTACTCCCAAGAAGGTATAGGCTCAGATCAGTACTAGGCTGACAGATGGGGTGTTCAGTAAAAGAGTAATGCTGAGTTATTTTATTTTATTTAGAGAAGGAAGCTGTGGGAAAAATATTCTCCACTTAATCTATTTTATTTTCAGCAAGATTTTACCTGCAAATATTAATTTATACACCAGCCAAACTCACAGATGCTTGAGCTGCATGAATATAAATGAAATAAAGAAATCAGAATTAAAGAAGAAAAAAACTGCAATTTTCAATGTCATCTTTCCTCAGGCCGAGGTAAAAAAAAAAGTTCAAGGATTTAAAATTCTATCTCTACATTTTCAAAAACAACAAAACATCTCCCATTCTAACAAGAGGGGTTACAATAGTAAAATCTTGGGCCAGGGAGAATGGCACAGAGGTTAAAGCACTTGCCTAGCAAGCACAAGCCCTTGAATTCAATTTCCCAGCACCATATAAACAGGGCATGGTGGCATACACTTGTAATTCCAACCCAAAGGAGGCTGAAGAGGAGGACTGCAATGGGTCCAAGCCTGGGGTACATAGTGAGTTCAGAACCAGCCTGTGCTACAGATGAAGACCTTGATCTCAAAAAAAAAAAAAAAAAGTCACAAGTTAAAGCAGTACTGCATTAAGAAAAATAATAGCAAGACATGATAGTGTGCACCTTTGATCCCAGCACGCTGAAGCTAGGGCAAGAGGATCCCAAGTTTGATTCCAGCTTGGGCAACTTGGAAAGACCTTGTCAGTAAATAAGTAAATCAAATGGGGCTGCTGGGCTATATAACTCAGTACAAAAGCCCTGGGTTCAATTCCTAAATCTGAGAAAGGAAAAGAAAAGAACAAAAGAATCATTTATGATTCAGTCAGAATCTATTTCCAAACCACTCAAAACCTTTTTCCCACTTGGAATCTTGTCAACTCTCCAAGCGTTCACCTTAGTAAGGTCTATGGTCACCTTGGGGAACAGAAGCGGTGCAGACAAGATTGTTGCCAGTTTACTCAAGAGTCAGGAAGACAGAACAGCAATCCCTGGAGGACTGGCTTTCCTTATGAGAACGAGGCAAATACAATCGACTCGCTGATGATACATTTAATTTCTCTTAACAATTAATTGTCTATCCATATTTAATGATAATAGTATAAGCAGTTACGATATCTAGGAGGCAAATGAAAAACAAAAGCAACAAATTACATTGCACAGATTTCCAAAGAGCCAAGGTAGGGGGAGGGCCTCCGCTTGGTTTTGATAGCTCCTTCCTTCAACCCAGAGCAATTCATCCATTTACCTGCGCCCATATCCCTCATCACAAAGGCACAGCATTCCGCTGCCTGGATGCTCTATGCCCACGGGCTTAGATTCTAAGTGAGGCTCCCAGTGCTGTGTCCATTGAGAACTAGGGGCACAGCACTCTAGGATCCCTTGTTTTGAATCATCCTAGAAAACTTTTTTAAAGTAATCCTTTGAAGTTTTGTCATAGCAGAGAGCTTCTGTGAGGAGGAAAAAAAGGCTTTCACTCACTTGCTCATACCCCAGCGTGGCATGAGACAGCGTCAAGCCAAAGGTTCATGGGATTTCTATGCTTGGAAGATGCTTTCTCCATTCTGGCTTCTAACTTTACACCCTATCTATATCAAGCCCAAACCCATATCACTACACAAAGCCTTGCATTATGAACCGAACGCTGTATCCTCCACCCCAACCAAAATAATTCAGAGGTCCTTGAAATCCTAACCCTCAATGTAATAGTAGTAGGAGGTGGGGTCATTGGGAGGGAAGTAGCTTACTGGATATCTATCAGGCTTAGCCCCTTGGCCAAGAATGGCTTGGCCCATGTGGCCCAGGATGCCTTTGAAAGAGGCCCAAAACAACTTTCTTTCTGAACTTTCTTAAAACCTGAGGTTCTTTTGCAATTTATTCATAACTCAAATAGGTTAAATATTAACATGGATATTAGATATTGTATATGCAACAATTCCCCTTCGCTCATTATGGTACAGGTAAGCCAAAAGGTTGGGACACCCATGTAAAATGGATTGGTACCTGGGTAAACCACAACGGACAGTGAGAGAAAGGGCTGTTAACCACAAACCCCAATCCTGCTGCTACCCTAACCTCAGACTTCTAGCCTCCAAAACAAAGAGAAATAAGTATTTGTTATTTAAGCCACACAGTCTACGGTGCAAGGGACTATCATACAAAATATCAGTGCACAATGTGAAATGGTGCATGTAATGAGGCGACATCATTGGGCGACCTGCCAAATTTTAGAGGAAAGGCTGAGTACATCTTAGGAAGCTGTAGTTACCAGCCAAGATGTTTTAGTCAGCTTGAGCCACTACGTATTCCTTATGGACCAGGTCATATCACTCACTGATATTTTGTGTTAGTGATTTCTCTCCAACTAGATTATAAGAAACATGACAGCTTAAGATCTTCTTCTTCCGTAGTGCCTGCCACAGTACTACCTGAGTGCACTACCTCACCTGTTGGATGCTTAATGAATACCTGCTGCTGAGTTAAATATTGCCAGTTTCACCCATCGGTTTAAAGATGAATAACTGGGTAAAACTCTGGCATCTCTTCATTTTATTTTGCTTTTCTGGATGGAAAAGAAAGTTGGTATTCACTGGGATTTTTGAGCCCAAGCGTTATTCAGCATTTTTTCTACCATAGGATGCTCTCTTATATAGGTTCTTCCTAACTACAGCACATAAATCTACATTATGTAAACAGAGTATCTCTTTCCTTTTGAAGACCTTTTATATTTGAGTAAATTTTTCAGATTTTACTAATATGAAATTTCACTAGGGAATAATTGATATGCTTTATGGAACTTACATTTGAAATATGTAGAGCAAGATATTTCTTGGAGGGATTAAAACTTAATAAAGTTAGCTCCAGTATGGGCAGGGCACATTGGATGCAGAAATAATATTAAAACTTATGGAGAGAACAAAGTCAAGATGGCGGCAGAGTAGGCTCGGTTAGCAGATGGAGACATAGTGGAGAGGACTGCTGGATGACTTGGCGTGGGTGCCAGCTGAGCCTCACAATCTGAAGCAAGCCTGGCAGTGGATTCTTAAGGCTGTGACACCAGAGGGACTCCACGGTGAGAGGCATGGCAGATAGAGAGCACTGTGCCCACCCGCATCCTCACTCCTAGGGCCTAAGAGGGAGGGGCAGAGTAAGATGGTGTGAGAGACAAAATCCAGCAATGCCGGAAAGACACAAAGTAAGAATCAGTCTGAACTGTTCAGGGAAACAGCATATGCAAAGGACCATAGGGGGCTGTCTTGACGAGAAGGAACAGCACAAATCCTTCTGAGGGATTTGATCCCTAGAAGAACAGATCATGAAAAGCAGAAGTCTCATCCCCCAACCTGTACATGCATGGCAAAAGCCAGAGAATCAGGACAACCAGGGAGTGGTTTGCCCAGAGGGCTGGAAAGACGACTAGGGAGAGTCCCTTGGACTGTGGGCTTACCATCACTGCACACTCCCAGCCAAGACCCCAGCAAGCTTCCGGCTCCCCAACCTCATAGGAACAGGTGCAGTTCATCACTACTTAGTAAAGTGAATCAGATCCAGATTAAATATTGTATGGTTTCTCGCAGATGAGAAACCCAAAATATAAAAAGGTAATATAACCAAACATGAGGTGTTAGAAAGCAGAAAGATGGATTTTTTGGAATGGGAGAAGGGACAGAGGAGGAGTGGAAGGAGGGAAAGGGGATGAGGACGTGAATGTCAAGTTGTGAACAAACTCCTCAAGTTTAACACAACTACTATGTCTCACAAATATATACTAGTAAAAATAATAACTGGAAAATGTAGCACACCTTATGAATAGATCACTCAATCTTTTCTTTGGCTTACTGGGTTTTTTAAAAAATAGAACTATTCTTAGTACCCAAAACACAAACTCAGGAACTACTTTCTTAGCTCACCTGGCTGGAACAAGGACCTGGTGAGGTCTCTATTCTCAAGCTTAACCTATATCCTAAAATTCATATTTATGCATTTTACTCAAAAGAGTATCATCATGACTAAATAAGTACATATTTATACAATTTGAATAGTTTCTGATAATCACAAAGATAATATCTCTAAGCTTAAGAGGATACTGTATGTGTTCCATAACCAATATAAATACAAACATTCTGCGAACTCAAATAGAAATGGTCACAGTGTAGATCTTGAGGTTTAAAGTATAAGAAATAGTACCAGCATCAACAAAAGCTAGAGTTTATCCTCAATCCACCTGAAGAGGGCAAGGGCCAGATGCCAGAGTAAGAGTAGGTTACCACTCACGTGGTCTGGGGCGCCTTGTGCAGCGTGACGGGGATATGGAAACACAGGTCCGTGACTCTGCGGAAACTGGAACTAAGCAGTAGTTCTGTGTTTATACCACAGAAGCAGTTGTCCCCCCGCCCCAGGCTCAGAGGGATTCTGCAAGAGTCTTGAAGACCACAGGCCAACATGGACACTTATGTCCAAATTGGCTCACTGGGCCTACTGAAAAAAAAATTGTCAAAACTGGGCTCATTCTGAAAACAGGTAAAGGTAGTTGTGGACAATACCACACCCAGGCCCCTCTGCCTTAGTAGCTTGGTGTCTGTTATGCATTTAAAAATAAATTTAAAAAACTATATGTATACATTTATGTTGTTAAAATTACTTAAAGATAGAAAAAACCAATTACAGTTAAAAGAGATGTCTCTGTCTCTCGCCACTACGTGTGCTGTATCAATTAAATGGGTAAGTCGGCCCTTTCTCCACCTCTTGTGATCCTTTATTGATTAAGACTGCCTTCGAATGTTATTTCAATCTCACTGAATAATGAAAGCCAGGAGGTAGCTGTCATGGTTTCTGAAGACAAATTGTTGGAAACCAAGACAAACCATAGCCTCCTTCATCTTCTTCTGTTCTCAATTCCCAGTTAATGTGTGTCTCAAAATCAGAGTATCTCAGACCAGTTTGCCGTCCTGTCTCAGTAGCAAAAATGGTGAACTCGATGACCTGGCTTTGGGAGTCAGACAAGTGACTATGTTACTACTGTTCATGGCCCCTCAGCTGTGCATTATTTAATAAGGAACACAACCTCCAAAAAAGTTCACAAAAATAGATCCACATACAGCAGCTGCTGCGACCTCGACCCAAACGAACAGACATCTAAACAGGTAAGAGTTAAAAGAGAAAAAGGCCGCTGTCTGGCAGAACATTGTTAAATCTCACTTCTGTTTTGCATCCTCTGACTTGCAAAGTCAGCTAGCGAGTAATTTGTATGAAGCAGCGGGTCTCAAAGCGTGGTCTGCAGAAACAGCAACATCAGCATCACCTGGCAATGGTTAGAAAAGCCAATTCTCAGGCCCCACCTAGTACCAAGTGAGTCAGAAATGCAGAAGGTGGGCTCAGCAATCTGTTTTCAATAAACCCTGTGGCTGATTCTGATGAGTGTTAAGTTGGAGAGCCACTGAACGGGGCCACAAGACAGCCTACACATTTTAGGTCTTCCCAGGAAGTATAATCTTTGGTTGCTAAAGGAAAAAGATGCCTGTCCTGAAACCAAGTAAAATTTACTATAATTTTGAGTTGTTCTCTCTACCTAAAACTCTAAAAAGTAAAGCCTGTATTTTGTGTGTGTGTGTGTGTGTGCAATAGTAGTAGTAGCAGCAGTAGTACTTGGGATTAAGCCCAAAGCCTTCACATTGAGTACATCCTCAGTGTATTATTTTCATTTCGAGACAGGGTCTTCCTAAGTCATTAAGTTGCCCAGGCTATCCTCCTGCTGCAGCCTCTCAGAGTGCTGGGATTATAGGCCTACACCACAGGGCCTGGCTAACTCTATAAAATTTTTTAAATTGCAATTTCAGGGTAAATGAGTAGAAAGAGGACAGAACTTCTTTGTGCAGATTTATTCACTTATTTACTTACTTATAACTGCCCTGACTTTTTTAATAAAGGTTTTCAGACATCTTTTTAAACCAAAAAAAAAAAAAAAAAAAAAAAATGAGGCATTGAATCACAAGCCATTTCCTTACAAAATCTTTTCACTACTTTTAAAACAAGTTCGTTGTCTGAAACACCCAAAAGATAAGCATCAATCACTAAGTATGTCTCAAGATGCTGTTAGCATTCATTGTAGGATTTCAGGGCATCTTGAGGATTCAAGAAAGGAAAGTAAAAAAGACTTAAATTGACCACATTTAAAACCTGTTCTGCTCAGTGAGAGCCATGATGTTCCAGTCAAAGCACATGACCATGGCATGCCACTGATTGTAAGGTGCTACATGTTCTGGGGAGCTGTGCCCTGTTATGTATACCTGGGTCATGTGAGCCTACCTTATAGCAAGAAGATTTTGGTTGTTCATTAATGAAGCCCCTTAGCTGATGCAAGAAAGGGCTCTATGATTCCAAAATTGATTCTAGAGTGTGACCCTTGAAGAGATTATGTCAATTGAGGGGAATCAGGAACCACACCTGGATTGGGGTTTGGAAACCACACCTAGATTGGGAATTGAGAACCAGCCTGCATTAGAGCATGAGTGACTTGTGGGCCAGCCAATGAGGGAAGAGCACCCACCCGGATGTGGGAGGCCCAACTGGAGCGCCAAGAGGATAAAAGGAAGAAGGAAGGCTGTCCCAGCTTCTTCCTGTGGGAAAGCTCTTGCCTTCACAATTGCCTAAAGACACCGACTTGCTACACATTGCATATTGTCAGCACAGATTCACTCCAGTCTCAACCTGTGCCTGTCTACCTGTTGCTGCTCTTCAGTCGCCAATCTTCAGGCCCCACTCTTCGTCACCGTTCTTTGAACAACCAAGATCTGCAGCAGACTCACCCCACCAGCTGTCCTGAAGTCCCCGATGAGAGAACTACTTAATGGCTGAGCAGCCATCTTGGACTATCTCTATCCTCAAATTTGTAAGCCTTCCTAATAGATCCTTTTTGTTAGAAAAATCTGTACATTCTGCCTTGAAAGAACACAAACTAATCCAGATTTTGGTACCAGGAGTAGTTCTCAAGAGACAGAATTACAACAATGGTCTTCCCTAAGATATCTAGTGATTTCTGGGGTTGGTTACCTATTTTTATAAGACCTAGAGTTGCTGCGGCTCCTCCTTCTAATAATGAAGGGAGAACCCATGGCCCATGGCATGAACTGTTTGAACTGATACAGGTGCTGGATTCTTCTGAGTATCTGACTCCCCACTTGTGAGGGGTGATGCGCTTGGTAATTCTATATATATCTGAGAACTTCTGGAAAAGTAGAAAATAAGACAATGCTGGCCGGCTACTCTCCATAGCTTCGGACAAACTACTGAAGGAGAACAAGGAGCTCAGAGATTCAGACCTCCAACACCACACATGCGTAGACTCCTTGAGAGTGTCTAAGCCGGTTCTGAAGAAAAAACTTCCCTCCTTTAGCCATAGGGCTGAGGTTGCTGAAAATCAAGCTCAAGCCCTCCTAATCAGATTAGCTCAATTAAAGCGTCAGGTCAATGCACAGCCTAGAAGGGTGTCAGAAGTCAAAGGGAGGGCACTAACTGGGAAAGAAAGAGACCCCACCAATTGGAATGGGGCGGGTGTGGGAAGAGCAGGGAGAGAATGTGGATAAATCCTGAAGAGGTTTATTTTGCCAGAAGAAAGGATTCCCAGACCTTCTGCAGCCCCACCTTCAGGAGTCCCGCCCTCAGCAGCAGAGGCTTCCCCACCCCAGTCCTCTGTGCTCTTGACTTCCCCACTCCTGAGGAAACTAGTCCTGTGTTGCCCATGGCGACAGTCAGGAAACTCCCTGATGGGATTACCAGGCAGGACGATGCTGGTGCTCTTCAGGACCTGCCTGAGGATCCACCTACCTTTTCTTATAGGCTGATAAACTACGTTTTCTTATAGGCTGATAAGTCTCAGAAAGCCCCTAAGGGGGAGGTCCACAGTACCACTCATGAGGTGGTGCGATACACCTACAAGGAACTTCTTGAATTTTCTGATTCTTATAAGCAGAAGTCTGGGGAACAAGTATGGGCGTGAATTTTAAGGATATGGGACAATGGTGGAGGAAATATACATCTAGATCAGTCTGAATTTCTTGACATGGGTCCATTGAGCAGGTATTCAGGATTTAATGTTATATAGCTCATGAAGTTAGAAAAGGTACTAAATGTTTATTTGGCTGGTTGGCAGAAACAGGGATTAAAAGATGGCCTACTGTGAGTGAGCTGGAAATACCTGATATTCCTTGGTTTACTGTTGAGGAGGGTATTCAAAGGCTTAGGGAAATGGGAATGCGGGAGTGGATCTGCCAGATGAAATCAACTCATTTAGATTAGGAGGGCCCAGACCAGGAACACTTCTCAATGCCTTTAAGGAACCGACTGGTAGGGGAGTGCCAGCATCTTTGAAGTGCCCTGTTTTCTCTGTATGCCAAACCTAACCATGGAAATGGCAGCCACACAATAACAATTAAACAGTATGAGTTTATTGCATCTAGGGGTGGAAGGGGCCAAGTGGCAGCACTTGACTGCCAACGGCAAGGTGGGAGTATTTATCATAATGTGCAGCAGAGGCAAAGCAGCGATCAGAATGGGCTGACACGTGTGGACCTGCAGCACTGACGCATCAGTCGTGGTGTGCCCAGAAGTGAAATAGATGGAAAACCTACATTTTTGTTGAGTTTATATAGAAAAAACGATTTCTAGAGCAACTGAGCAAGCAGCTACCTCAAACAGTAACAACAGAGAAGCACGTTCTCTCAGTTAATTTACAGACTTGAGCCAGTTTACAGACCCAGCACCCCTGAATGAAGGTGAGGCCAGGACCCCTTGAGGAAGGACCCTGATACATTATCAAAGACTTATAATGTCAATATTTCTCTTATCCTTCCCCAAAGGGACCTACAGCCCTTCACCAGAGTAACTGTGCATTGGGGAAGGGGAAATGATCAGATATTTCAGGGACTACTAGGCACTGGTGCTGAGTTAACACTAATTCCAGAAGATCCGAGACATCACTGGACCTCCAGTTAAAGTAGGAGCCTATGAAGGCCAGCTGATCAATGGAGTATTAGCTAAAGTCTGACTGACGGTGGGCCCCACAGTTCCCAGAGTTCATCCTATAGTCATTTCCACAGTTCCAGAATGTATAATTGGGATAGATAACCTTACTATTTGGCAGGATCCCCATATTGGTTTTCTGACCTGTGGTGTGAGGGCCATTATGATAGGAAAGGCCAAATGGAAGCCACTGGAATTGCCTTTACCAAGGAAAATAGTAAATCAGAAGCAGTATCGCATCCCTGGAGGGAATGCAGAGACTCGTGCCACCATCAAGGACTTGAAGGTTGCAGGAGTGGTCGTTTCCACTGCATCTCCATTCAACTCCCCTATATGGCCAGTGCAGAAAACAAATGGATCTTGGATGACAGTGGATTACTGTAAACTCAATCACGTGCTAACACCAATTGCAGCTGCTCTACCAGTATGGTTTCCTTACTTGAACAGATGAACACATCTCCTTGTACCTGGTATGCAGCTATTGATTTGGCTAATACATTCTTCTCCATACTCATTCATAAGGACCATCAGAGTTAATTCACTTTTAGCTGGCAAGGTCAACAGTATGCCTTTACTGTGCTGCCTCGAGGGTGTATCAGCTCTCCAGCCCTGTATCACGACATACTCTGAAGGGGTTTGAATCGACTTGTCCTTCCACAGGGTATAACACTATATTGACATTATGTTAATTGGGCCCAATGACCAAGAGGTGGCAACCACTCTAGAGTGGTTGATGAATCATTTGCATGTCAGAGGCTGGGAAATAAATCCCACCAAAATTCAAGGGCCCTCAACCTCAGTAAAATTCTTAGGAGAACCAGTGGTGTGAGGTGTGCAGAGATATTCCTTCTAAGGTAAAGGACAAATTATTACATCTGGCACCTCCTACATCGAAGAAGGAGGCACAACACCTTGTAGGCCTATTTGGACTTTGGAGGCAACATATTCCTCACTTGGGTGTGCTACTCTGACCAATTTACAGAGTAACACGAAAAGCTGCTACTTTTGAGTGGGGCCGGAACAGGAGAAGGCTCTGCAGCAGGTCCAGGCTGCTGTTCAGGCTGGTCTGCCACTTGGGCCATACGACCCAGCAGACCCCATGGTGCTTGAGGTGTCAGTGGCAGACAGGGATGCTGTTTGGAGCCTCTGGCAGGCTCCCATAGGTGAACAACAACGGAGACCCTTGGGATTTTGGAGCAATGCCCTGCCATCATCTGCAGATAACTACTGTCCCTTTGAGAAACAGCTTCTGGCCTCTACTGGGCCTTAGTGGAAACTGAACGTTTGACCATGGGACACCAAGTTACCATGAGACCTGAGCTGCCCATACTGAACTGGGTGCTGTCTGACCCTTCAAGCCATAAAGCTGGACATGTGCAGCAACAGTTCATCATTAAATGGAAGTGGTATACAAGTGACCGGGCCCGAGCAGGTCTGGAAGGCACAAGTAAATTGCATGAAGAAATGGCTCAAGTGCCCGCGGTGCCTACTCCTGCTACATTGCCCCCTGTCCGCCAGCCTGAACCTGTGGCTTCATGGAGTGTACCCTATGATCAGCTCACAGAGGAAGAGCAGAGCAGGGCCTGGTTTACAGATGGTTCTGCACAATACGCGGGCACCACACGGAAGTGGACAGCTGCTGTATTGCCGCCCCTCTCTGGAACATCCCTGAAGGACAGTGATGAAAGACAATCTTCACAGTGGGCAGAACTTCAAGCAGTACATCTGGTCATGCATTTTTGCATAGAAAGAAAAATGGCCAGATTCATGGGTGATAGCAAAAGGCCTGGCTGGCTGGTCTGGGACATGAAAGGAACACAACTGGAAGATTGGTGAGAAAGGTATTTGGGGACGAGGTATGTGGGCAGACCTTCCCACACGGGCAGAAGATAAAGATATTAGTGTCCCATCATCCAGAAGCAGCTGGACTGACAAACGATGGAACGGCCTTCTGAAGACAAAATTACAGTGTCAGCTAGGTGGTGATACCTTGCAGGGTTGGGGCAAGGTTCTTCGGAGGGCTGTGTGTGCTCTGAATCAGAGATCAACATATGGTACTGTCTCTCCCATAGCCAGGATTCACAGGCCCAGGAATCAAGGGGTTGAGACGGGGATGGTACCACTCACCATCAGTCCCAGTGACCTATTAACAACACTTCTGCCCCCTGTCACTGCAACCTCATGCTCTGCTGGTCTAGAAGTCTTAGGTCCAGAAGGGGGAAGGCTTGTACCAGGAGGTACAGCAACAATGCCACTAAAGTGGAAGTTGGTCGTTTTGGCCTCCTTGTACCAACGAAACAGCAAGCAAGGAAGGGAGTCACAGTGTTAGCAGGGGTGACTGATCCAGACTACCAAGGGAAGGCTGGAATAATACTCCATAACGGAAGGGAGGGGAACTGTGTTTGGACCGCAGGAGACCCTTTAGGGCGCCTCCTAGTCTTACCATGTTGTTATTAAAATCAATGGGAAACTGACACAACCCAATGCAGACAGGATGACAAATGGCTGGGAACCTTCTGGAATGAAGGTGTGGCTCACCCCGCCAGGGAAAGAACCAAAACCGGCTGAGGCACTTGCTGAGGCTCAAGGAAACACAGACTGGTAGTAGAAGGTAGCCATAAATACCAGCTACGGCCACGTGACCAGTTGCTGAAACGAAACGAGGACTGTTAGGTTTTCCCTCATTATGCTGGTACGTGTACGTGTATACATAGGCACTGCCTTACTATTGGAATTCATTGCACTTCCGTTTGTACACAGTGCAGTTGAGCTACGTTAAGTGTAATTACTATCTTGGCTATTGTACTTGGGAATTAAGTATGCTTCAAGGAGATGTGTCTGATCGTCAAGTTGACAAGGGGTGGATTGTGACTATTGAAGAGATGATTTCAACTTGACGGAATCAGAAACCATTTCTGGATTAGAATTTGGAAACCACACCTAGACTGGGAATTGAGAACCAGACTGAATTAGAGTGTGAGTGACTTGTGGGCTGCCCAATGAGGAAAGAGTACCCACCCAGATGTGGGAGGTCCAAGTGGAGCTCCAAGGGGATAAAAGGAATGAAGAAGGAAGACTGTCACAGCGTCCTCCTCTGGGAAAGCTGTCGCCTTTTCAATTGTCTACGGACACCAACTTGCTACACGCTGCAGATCTTCAGCACAAATTTGCTCCCGTCTCTACTTGGGCCCGTCTGCATGTCTCTGCTCCTCAGTCACCGATCTTCAGGCTCCAGTCTTCACCATTATTCTTTGAACAACCAAGATCTGCAGAAGCCTCTCACCTCACCAGCTGTCCTGGAGTCCTGGATGGGAGAGCTACTTCATGGCTGAGCAGCCATCTTGAACGATCTCTATCCTAGGATATTTCTAAGCCTTCCTAATAGATCCTTTTTGTTATAAAATCTGTAAATTCTCCCTTGAAAGAACCCAAACTAGCATTGTTAGAATAATTTTTTCCAAGTGATAATCTTAAGAAATCAAAATAAAGTAATATGTTATTACTTCCCAATCAGCAAACTGTGAAATAAATTATGGTCTAGCCATAAAATTAAAAATTAAACACCCATTAAAATAAAGAAATAAGCTCTCTGACTTTTCCCAATCCTGGGCAAATATCTGAATTACCTGGTAATGTTTCAAAACATAACAATGATCTCATTGATCTTGGATAGAGTTTGAGTGTCCATGTTTTTTAAAAAGTAAGTAAAGGTAACATGAAGCCAGTATTGAGAATTACTGAGGTTGACCTATATTAGCCAACACAGAAATCTCTCCCAGATGTATCATCAAGCAGAAAAGTCATAAGACACATCTATTAATAAAAATCACACATGCACGTATAATTTTATTAATAGATGTGCTAGAAAATTGATTTGTTTACTTTTACACTATCATTTTATCTGTTGCTAAAGCTTCAAAAACAAGAATGTGTTTTATATTTTACTTATTCAATTTTTAATTCCAAAAATCTATTTAGAGAAAATGTGAATGCGTAGGAAAATAAGGAAGCATGTGAAAATTGGAATTCCCAAAATATACCATCTTTTCTTTTTCCTTCCCCTCTTCCTCCTTCTGTTCCTTTTCCTAAACCAGAAGTAAAATAAATTCTATTTCTGTCCTGTCTACTCAGATATTATTTTACAATATTTAGCACCGGGAAGAGGAAGTGGGTAGAGATATGGCTCATGTGTTCATTCAATAAATGCTTGTGAGATTCCCAATCAGATCCAGAACAGGCACTAGGAACAGAGCAACAAGCAAAGATACATGTAAATCCTGTGTTCACGGTGCAGGGGGCCTCGTGGGGGATACAGGTAAGTAAGAAAGCAAAGAAGAAAGTAAACACTGTGCCATCAACAAAGAAAATCCAATCAAAGAAGCTGAGAAAAGGCTTTACAAAGTGCAGATGGGCTGGGACAACAGTAGTCATTAAAAGGCAGTTGTAAGAAGGCAATAGACATTACCAAGTCTGTGTCATTTGTACATTGTTAATCCAAGTGCCCATTCTTACCGAATGCCACTACTTGGGGCCCCTGTAAGAGAAAGTTTTTCATCCTCTCACATCTAAGCTGAGGAAGCTCTTTGCAGAGTTAAATTAGAGCTCACTATAGACCCACAAGACTGAAGGAGGTTACCTTCCATTTTCCATTACCTATTTGTTATCCAATAAGATGCATATGAAAGTTTACTTCCTGTAGAGGTCACCGGCTGTGCTCATCTGTCCATCTGACTACCTAAGTCTGGATAAGGGAGATTTAGCTTTTCATAGTCTACAGTTAGTGAAATCCATTTTACACAATTAAAAAACTCACAAAACACTGAACTGTAGTCGTTGCCACATGGGTAGACTGTTGACGAAAGATGTATATAACAAAGAAGGAGAAGACTTCCAGGAAAACAGGATACTTCTCTGTGTTTCATGTACTTACCATGAGGATCAATTTTAGCCATTTGTAACCAGCAGAGTCCACGTGGGAAGAAATGAGCCAGGCCACCCACAAATGGATTTCTATTGACAAGTCCCACTGGGTTGCTTTGGAAGGATAAGTTACAGGCTATCTAACTCCTATCCCTCAATCCAAGCAAAGTTAGAAAAACACAAGAGAAGGGAATTACATCTGACGCTGTCCTCTTACGACCCAATGCATCTTTGTGGACATTAATGCAATTTACCTCCAATATCAATGTGCTATTTTTAACAGAAGCTTCCATCTCTGCCTCATGTATAGTATTTTGAAGAGATTTGCTCTAATTGAAAAGAGAGGACTGGAAACGTTCTGGAAAAAAGAAAAATGTGCTTTAATAAAACAAAATTAATGTATGGGCTTTCTAGTCAATATTTCCCAAAGACCCCTGTCATGGTTTCAATCTGGAATGTCCCCCCAAAGCCTCATGTTCCTGTGGATACTGTGTACTGTTGGGAGGTGTGGCCTGGCTGGGAGGGACAGATGCTTGGGACTTGACCTGGAGGCACCTGTACTGGTTCAGCACTTCCTCTCAGGCTTGTCTCTGTTCAGCCAAGCTGCCTGGAAGATCTCTGCCTTGGGAGCACTGGCTGTGGCTCTGGCTCTAGTTGCAGCTATAGCCACATGATTCCACCATTTTCCAGCCACCCACCTGTGAATAGACTGGGACTTTCTGAAACTGTGAGCTAAAATAAATCTTTTCTTCCTAAGGCTGTGCATGTTGGGTATTGAGTCAGAGTGATGAAAACGTAACTAAGACAAGCCCTGGTTTTTGTTTCTTTTTAAGTTACACAATCCTCTTTCCATTTGTCTTTCTATATCAACAGTCCCCAACGTTTTTGTTACAAGGACCTGTTCTGTGGAAAAGAATTTTCCTCTGCATGGCAATACCTCAACTCTACCTCATATCAGATACTACATACATCAAAGGATCCCTCACGTGCACAGTAGAGTTCATGACTCTAGGAAAATCTATGGCCTCCTGCAAAGCTTAGGTGGTAATGTGAGTGATGGGGAACAGCTGTAAATATAAATGAAGCTTTGTACACGGTCTGGTGCTGTGTGGACAGGCTCCTAACAGACCACAAACCAGAGGTTGAAATTATCCTGTTCTACAGTACAGGAGTCCCTGTCATACATACTTCGGTATAGGATCAAACCATTCTGAGTTGGCTATTCTGCACTTACATGTCACATTATTTTAATTGATATTATTGTTATCTAAGCCATCAACTTTCTAAAGGGGTTCAACAGTCACCTTGGTGACCACTGCTCAAGATCAGTCCATATGCGCACACATGTGCTAAGTCATAGTAGTGCGTCTACAAAGTTTTTTCCTCATTGTTGAAATATTCTTTCGTGGCTCTCAAATCTGTTTCATTTCCAACACACCTGAGGAATATGAGACACCTGAGCTCAATACAAATAGTTCAGAGCAAGGGATATGCAGTGGCCACTCACTGAGCCCTGCCATTGTGAAGTCTTCCAGGCAGTCTTGACGATCCAGGACACACCACAGTCCTTGTGGGGGAGATCAGAACAGCATGAACCCTGTGAAACTCTCAAGACTGACATTCACTGACCACGTGGAGCAGTTGGAATCCTGTGGGCCTGGCCCACATGGCATTTCCTGATCTGGATATGCCTGGATCTGGGCCCTCATTTAACTTTCCTCTAAAAACAAAGGAGCCAGTTCTTTTTATTGGCTTCTGAGTTTTGATAAGAAAAAAAAAATTCAGGACACCACCATTTCCCCCTTATCAGATGAGCAGAGCCACCTGAGCTCCAGGTAGCATCCCTACAGCGGCAAAATGAACCTCCCCCAATTGAGGAGGGACACTCCTTTACAAAGACAAATCATTTCATTCCATTTGATCCCACAGCAAATAAAATCCTCCTCTGACTTAAACGCAGACAGGCCAACATGCAAATAATGGACAACACACGAATCTGTCGTATCAGGTTCTGGTTAGGCAAACCCAAGACAGGGCAGCCTGCCACAGAAGGGATAAGATTGCAGGCGGGGTGGAGGGGGTACCTGGAGGATTGCAGGTGCCTCCTTCACAATTTAGTTCAGGCACATCCTGAAGGCAGAAACAAAACTTTTCCAAAGTTGCTCAAAAAAGAGAACTGAGACGTTTGAAGAAGACTGCCACTTTGGGCCCAAATATTTTCTATAAAATTTTAAACAGGCCCCAGTCACATTCTCAAAACTCCAATTCACATGTGTTAAATAAATTCATGAATTAAGATATTTTTATACCCCTCTGATCAAGCTTAATTGCTTAGATGCTTTCAAACCCAAAGGTTTTACTTCCACACCGCTACCTTTGAAATAAGTGGCTACAATAAGTTTCTGTGTTATCTTTTTAGTTTCTGTGGGTCTATGCTATCGTGGAGGACCCATCAGCTGTCTTAAAATTTATTTCATTCAAGTCATAGCATTTGGCTTAAGATCATTATTTTTCAAAATGGTCTTATAACCCCAATTTCCAGTACCTTAATTTGTCGATCATTCCCTTGATACTTATTCCAACACTTCATGCTAGCCCTAGGACACGGGTCTAAGCAGAATTCATTCATACGTGGAGTGGGCTGTTTTCTACCTCATGAGCAACCACCATTACTCATCATTAAAATCACTGTGGACTGCTAGCTGGAGGTTAGATATAGATCATAAAAGTGTATGAAGGCATCACAGTTGATTCTCAGTGATCCAATCCCATTCACACGGTTCCAAGTTCAGCCCAAAGACAGGCTGAATAGCTACACCCTCCCATTGACATGGCTATCATCTCTTCAAATCCAGCAGCTTGGTTAATAAGTAGATTTGCTTCCAACAGGTTAAATACGCCAGCACACTGATGTTGCCTTAGTTGTGACATCTACTGTCTTCAGTGGCGCCTCTTAGAGACCCATCCCTGCAAGCAACAGCAGCCCTTAATGTCCTAGTCAATGACATAGATCACTGACTATGCCTATCAGTCATTTTCTCCCCTGGGTAGGTGGGGTCCATCCAGAATATCCGACAGTAACACAGAAAGAACCGAACAGACGCAAGAAAACCACACCCAGCCTACGTAAAACAAATCTCCCCACTTTCAGAGGGCTTCAAGTATTATTACTCTTATTAATCACCAGCATGCCATTAAACTGATTCTGTGGGAAAATTTAATGTAAACAAGCTTTCAAAACTTCAAAAAAGCACTTTATCACCTCTATTCTACTCAAATCCTTGCCTACTTTTGGCTGGGGTCCAGATCACAGGAATTATTACTTGATTGATGGGAAAAGGAATTAGTGCACAAGAGGGGAAGGGATCAAAGAAGGGAGAAGGGCCCCTTGTGGGTTTTCTCTTCTAGAAAAGTGGATGTTTCTGAGCCACAGTCATTGAGCTAAGACCTGAGAAGATGTGCTTTGGAGCAGGTGAAGAGGGAGGTAAAAATCAGAAGACAGAATAGGGCTGAAATGGACACAACCCTACAGGAGAAAAGACCATGTCCTACAACAACAGGACTGTTTGAAGGAATCCCAAATTCCAGGAAGTGGGAGGAGCTGTCAAATCCTGCCACTGCCTCTTGCCTCCAGGAGAGGATTCGGCAAGGACACGAAAAATCGACTGCATACTTTCCCTTGAAGTCACCTGGAGAGAGAAATCAAGCCTCTCTGGCTGCCTGTTTTTATCTTGTGCTCTCCTCATTGTCAGGAGACTTTTCCTAACGCCCTGATCAAATGTCTCCCACAGTCCCTGGGGCCTGTTTGTGCCTCTTAAGTCTGGCTTGGACACTCAGCCTCTTCTACTCAGCAGCCTCCTGATTGGAGGAGATTTCACCAGTCTTAAAACAGCCATCAGATTGACTCTGAGTCTTTTCTCCCCTAAAGTAAAGGAATTCGGAGGCTCCATGGGGGATTACACAGAGGATTCCAGCGCGAGGTGTCGACCCAACTAGATGGGCCCCCAAGATATCTTCCAAACCAGAGAGCCTTTGATTCAATTTCTTTCATCTTTTCTGTGAAGTTTCACATCACTTTGTTCATTTTTGTCACTCTATCTGTCATCCACCCAACTTCAAATCTAATATGCATAGGAATAGTTTTTCACAATGCAAAAAGAAGCCTCATTAATTCAGGTCAAGTTGAAAAAGTAAAGTCCCACTGAGTAAGAAATCAGAGTAAAAAAGTATCTCCAAATTTAAAAAGTATGTCTATTACAACTGAATGCATAATGATATTAATGAGAAAGTTAATGAAAATGGTGAGATATATAACTTCATTTTTATAGTGCTTTGTGCATCTTAAAGTGTTTCCACATAGATTATTTCTTCTTGCCAATTTTATTTAATATATAAATGAAGAATATAGGTAATAGATCCTCAAACCTAAGTCAAAATGTCTTGATTTATCATGTGAAATTTGGACTATTAATGCAATAAGAATTCTATATAATTATTCCAAGTCTGTATCACAGCAGCCTGAATTAATGAGGTTCTGTTCTGTTATAGTTGCAAGTCTGACAGTCGTATGGCCGTCTTATCTCCCAGCCTGTCACTCCCGTCTATGCATTCATAATAAATACTGTTTCCTCACACAGAAACTTTTTCACAACAGAGCATCCCACCTTAAAGAAGCTTCACCAAGTAAATTATTTCATAGGCACTCCAAGTACCAAGGTGATGTTTTGTGTGATAAATGCACTAAGAGTGCTTTATTCCTGCTTTGATTCCAAGTAAGCCTCAAGACGGAAGGTGAGCCCAATATGGAAAGGACCCAACCTTTCCCACAACTTAATCTTTCCCTCTGGAGAAAACGCAGACTCACAATCACTCCTATTAATTGTAAATAACAGAACTAGAGTGAGACATGTAGAGTAGAGCCCAGGCACAGAACTCCCCACTTGAGAAACCTGGTGCTAACAGGGAGAGTCTATCAGTAACTCTCCAGCTTCTTCAACCACCATGGGGAGTCACGGCAATTTATTGTCTTTTCACAACAACAGAGCAACAACACCTTTACCTACCTTAAAAAGTCTTAAAATGTTAGCAACCATGATGGACACGGAGCTTGCTGCAGCACCTATGACACCAGAAATCTTGTCGGGCTTGGTGAAAATGGGCGGATCTCCATTGGCACACTTCACGTCAGAAGCATCTTTCTCTATTAATGCCTGAACAAAGGTTAGGGACTGCTCCAACGCGTACGTGTCCCTGGAGCAAGTGTCAAGGATCCGGACCCCCAGAGTGATGTTGGAGAGGAGGTCGGGGTCCTTGTTAATCTGGTCGATGGCATACAGCATGGCCTCCAGTCTGTGGATGCCCTTTTCCTTCTTAAGCTCCCCACACGGCACCCCTCTCTCTCCCTTCGCGTGGACAGGGAAGAGACCTCCCAGAATGATGTCCCCATCCACCCGTATGGAATGGGCATACTCCTGGCTGTGAGTTCTTGGCATCATTGTGAGGATCCAGTAGAACTTGGCAGTCAAGAGGAAGAAACAAGGGCAAGAGGCTGACCGCTTTCCCTCACATACCATTTTCTCCACAGGTGGTGTTGCAATCCACGACCCAAAGTTTATTCTCGCCACAGAAGAAGTAGGACCACCTGAGGCTGCCCGTTCTGGAGGCTACCATCAGGGCCCATGGGGGAAAGGCTCTGTGAGTTTCAGCAAGTTTTCTTGATTTGAACGTCACAGTGAATTTCCATCAGAATTTTAAGGTTCGATTTTATTCCCATGTAAAGTCAACTTGCCTGGAATGATGCAAAAATTAGAGGTTCTGATGTTGGGATGAGGTCAACAATTCACGTCCTTGGAGTCAGCAGAATTATTCCTGGGGATGAGAAGAGGCAAAAAAAAGGGGGGAATTCAGTTCAGTGGGGCAGTATTTTTCACATAGTTAAGCCCTTTTACACCAACCTTTTTAATTTACCTCATTCAGTAAGAAACTAATTCTTTTGTTCCCCTGTGATTCTGAACACCTGGCCACACTGCATCTAAACAGGGAGATTGATGACACTTTGAGAGCAAAAGAAACAAGAAGTATCAGAAACTAGGTTAACTCTCCCAAGCCTGCAAGTATTCTTACTTATGAGTTTATTTCAATAAATCCTATTTTCATGAAGGATGGATGGGAATACTCCTTTTCAAATCTGTTTTTACAGATACCTGAACTTAGCGTTTAAATTTTTTTCTACAAAATCACAATGAAAGGTTACTTTCAGTGATGTATGCAACAAGGCAGTCATCTGTTATAACATTTTTTTTTTAGTGTCCCAGATGTCCCAGGAGGAAAAAGTGATTATTCGATCATGGAAAAAAAAAATCCTTTCAAAGATCTCCAAATACATAAGTTTTGCAGCTGAGATAAAAATTTAACATAGAACACCTGGTATTTTGTAGACAATCCTTTATTGTTCTCTGGTAACAAAACAAAGACTTGAAAATTAAGCACATAGGAAGAGTTCTGTATGAAGATCTTCCTATTTTCATTGTCAGAGTTCCCAATTAATTTGTAGGCTGGAAGCAATGGGCATGCCTACAGTTCTGAGGTAAATGCTTTTTGATCTTTGGATCACTAGGAGCACATCAGAGCTGGAAATCAATTGAAAAGCTTCTTAATTTTTTTCTGACTCAGTGGGGAAAACAGTTATTTCATCAAGCCTAGAAATAACCTACAGTGGAAAAGTCTTAGGTAAATCTATAGAAAAAGTTCATTCTAGAGTCTTAATCCTTAAAGAATTCTGTGAAACTCTTTCAAAAGACTTTGAGGAAATATAACTGAAAATAAACACTGACTTAGCACGGGGAATCTGAGATTTGAAATGTACATATAATTAAGAGAATAAACAGTACCAATTTATTTTGACAGGACGGTTAATCTAATGCTCATTTCTAACCTATTTATGTATGAGTCTGAAACCTAAATTTGGACCATTTCCCTCTCCCCTAGCCAACCAACATCTGCTTGTATTTTCCATTCATTTGTTCAAGTTCCAGTTCATAAAATTTTCTTTCCATCCTTCTTGTCCTGAAAGAAAGGGTGGTTCCTCCCCAGAGGACAACTAAACATATGCCCAAATGCCTTCAGAGAAAGCTGCATTTTTTCCACTTCCAGCTTTGCAAAGGGACTAATAGTAGACTACTGCACCGTATTTCTGATTACATACATGGAGGTGCGGCCAGCCTCCGGGTCCTCTAATTGCTAAGATCATTCGATGCTGCCTGGGTCAAGTATTCCCTGCTTGCTGCAGGTATGGCAAGTCCTGCATTTCCTTCTGCTTGAAAACACTTAGTCCTTTTCTGATTTTTCTCACCGCTCAATTTTCCTAGCAACTGCTTCTCTCTGTGAAAATCTAATTCTATAACAGCCTGACCATAAGCATTGCACAAAAGAAAACACGTAGAAAGTCAACTTGACTTTCTGAATTAGACCATTTAAGTGACAGACCATAAATTACCTCAAGAGAGAGGTAGGGTTAGATTTTGCAGTTTTACAGGAGAGACCAGCTCATTAACTCCCACCACTAAGCTAGAATTTGAGACCATGTGCCCACGGTTGGGCTAACCCTTAGCCTTTCCTGACAGAGGCCAGAAGAAACAGAAAATATAGAAAAAAAATGTTTGGGGGGGAATGGGGCCTGCTTTCTTTCCAGAGATTAGCTTTCTTGATTACATCAGGCCACCTCCCAAGTACTTCCACTCTTAAGAGAATAAACAGTTTTCAATTAGCAACGAACATACAAACAGTCCATCTGCTAGCCACACAGCAGCCTCACCTACCCACGTGGTGCTAAGCTAGTTTCATTTGCTGTGCAGCCCTGGAAGTAATAAAAAATGAGTTTCTTTTTAAACTATTGGTATTTTCAATGATGTACAGTCTTTAAAAAAAAAGTCTCAGGTTTGGAGCTTTACGGAAATATCAGAGGATGAAGAGAGAGGCAGGAATCATTTGGTTTAGTGGGCACATGCACTGGGAACAAGAGTTTCTGTTTGGGCTATCATTTACCGGATAGGAAACTTGAAGTCTTGCTTGACTTTCCCCTTCTGCCATATAATACTAATTGCATGTAAGGTCTCTAGTACTTGACTTTCTTGTCATAGATGATGACAGAACTTGCCACTCGGTACACCCAAAAAGCACCATACCTGACTCAGGGTAGGTGCTCAGCGCCAATTATTGTTAATCTGGTCTGCAGTTTCTTTTCTACTAAAGCAAAGAAACCTTTTACATATTTATCTTCTTGGTAGGGTTTTTAGTGGATTTTTTTGAGATAGGGTCTCTCTCTGCAGCCCAGGCTGGTCCTGAACTTAGTCTAGAGCCCAGACTGGCCTTGGCTTCAGACAGTCCTCCTGCATCAGCCTCCTGAGTGCTGGGATGACAGGCCTGGGTGCACCACCACACCCAGGTTTGTCACTTCAAAAACCAAATCAGCACAACTACTTCAAGTTCCATAGGATGTGGTTCCAAGCCAAATAGCTGCAGCATAGCTTCTTCAGCAGGAAGAATGAGAGCAGGTGGGCTTTCTGCCTAGTGACCAGCAAGCTGCCGCAGCCTCCGTGGGGCTGCTGCTGGACCCAGCTCTGCTGGGGAAGCGAAGGCCCACCAGAACCTCGATTCCTCTTAAGCTAGTTCAGGCGTCATGAAGAGTGGCAAGAAAAGGAAGGCCCTGAGTTGGGAAAAGATTAGGATTCCTGGCCTGGACAGCTGGGCTGAGGGGACTGGAAGCAGGGATGGAGGCCCTGGAACAGCAAGGCGGCCAGTGGGACAGAGCAGGCAGCGGGGGGACCCAGCTCAGATGCCATCTGTAGACACCTGCTAAGGAACATGCGCAAGCAGGGAAAGTGCTGCTGATACCACCGCCCAGACATGAGCAAGGTGTCCAAAGTGGGGGTGAGCAGAACTGAATTCATCTTCAGGTATGCTTTTCAGAACAATTAGGTAGCCACCACAACTGCCATTCGTCCATGGATCCAAGGAGGACATGCACAGCTACCAGGAGACAGGAGAACTTTCCGCTAGCTGCGACAGAAAGTAGTAGCTAGTCTGGGCCCTTCGCCGGCTGACCTACCAAACGGCAAGCAGCCAGTTCCTACCTACTGGAACTTCTTCAAGAGTGACCGCTAGTGAGGAGGCAAGGGCACGTTCCAAGTTCTGTCACCTCGACGGGATTTCGAGGCTTATGCTTGGAATGGAGAAGGTACTGGTGGCAGAGGCTTAACAGGTTCAACCCCCTCCTTCCCCTCAAGATGACTTCATGCTCTCTATGATATCTATCATCTTCCTGACGGGGGCTTTAAGGACCATGATCCAGGTGCCAAGTGCCAGGGAGGTAGATACTGCCCTCCTGATTGCCTCCATTTTGAATCATATAACTTGACCCCGCCCAAGTGCAGAGTGCAGAGGAGAAGTGACGCTCATGAATTTGTGGAGGAGTCAAAGAAGCAGGTTAGCAACCATCGGCCACCACTTCTGGAACAAACACCCAATTCCACAATGTGCCCAAGGTTATGACCCTGAGCTCCACTGCACCAGCCACGGAGCAAACTACCCCCGACTGCGGTACTGTTGACACTTCCAACCAGAGCATTGCCCAGACCCACTCTACCCTCCACAGCCAAGCTCTGCAGCCTCCTCCTGCTTCCCACCAAGAACTGGTGGCTCCTGTTGGACCTCCAGCTGCTCCCCTAATTAATGTCACTTTATTGCCCCCACTTCCACATTTGAGCCCAAAGATCATGCTATTGTCAGCCACTCTAGCTCAATCTATCACCCAGGGAATGGCACCTCATCTGTCTCACTGGCTGCTGTGGCTATCGCTTTGGTCCCTGAGGTTCCTGTGGCTGTACCACCGGCCCAGTCCTTGGTGGCTATCACAACGAGCCCACTACCACGTCCATGGTGGTTTACCCCATTGCTTCCGAGAGCAAGCTCGTGGCAGCCGTACCCCCACAAAGCTCTGGCGTAGCCTCCAGTGCCCAGTCATTTAGGTCTCCCATGCCTGAAGGGCTCAGTCAAAAACTAGGACAAGAAACTATAAAGAGCTTGCTTCTGAGGATGATATAGGAGGTAGAGTTGGCCTGGTGAGACCTCTCACCTTCTTTTAAGGAAGTGTTCTTGTCCTTTCAGGCTTGCGTAGGAGTGCAGACTGAAGCCAGAAGTGAGGAAGAACTAACAAAGGGTTGTATTCTTCTGTGGGGAGTCGGGACATCCATGTTTTGTCTTCTCTTATAAATAGCACATTTAATTTATTTAAAAACAAATTAAAAATACCCACTCAGAGCCAGGGAAGATTGGGAAGTGGGTAGCCAAGACAGAGGAGAATTTGGGACTCAGTTTGGTTGGATAATAATACAAAAACTATACCTGGGCCGCTGGGAAGGCCAGGTCCGTAGCACTCCAGCCCAAAGACTAGAAGAGCATTCATTTTCCTAGGTTGGCCTGGAAGTCTATATGGCAGGGCCCACTAATTTCCAAAGAAATAAAAGAACAATTCTTTTCAATAAAAAATAAATCAATAAAATTAGAGCTCTATGTAAAATATTTTAAGTATTGCAGTTATTTATCCATTGCCACAAAAATCACAGACTCCCAATGCCTGGTTCAGTTTCCCTTCGAAATTTTAAGGGTAATATATATGTGAAAGTTTGTGGAAAAACCACATAACTTACTTAGGTTTCACTGTATAATCCACATGGCCTACTCTTGCTTTTACAGAATTCTTGTGAGCATTAATCCAACCTCATCTCAGTTGGAATCAATGAGTTTTAAAGAAATAATGACCTTTCTGAGCTACGGATCCAACTAGCTCTACGTTAAGTTCTGTGTTCGACTTAAAGCAAAACAGCTTTCCCCTCACACTGACCTTCACACGGGGTTGGTAGAGACCTTGCCTGGGCTGATGGGCTTCCTCAAGGAGATAGGAAATCTGTGCAGCTGAAGTTAACCTTTGAGGGAGCAGAGGTCACACCCTATCGCCAGGCACAGGGCAAGGGCCAGGCTTAGCCAGGGACCTTCACAGACCTTCCTGTTCAACCTCCCTGCCCATCTAGTGCACCATCTGTCTCGTATCACTAGTCCTTTTACGGAAGAATAGGCCCCCTGGCTAGAACTCTGGTCTGTGACTTCCTGACAATATTCCAGCTATTTTCTGAAATGCCATAATGACTGCTCTCCTTGGGCCAAAGTCCTGAATTCTGCTTCTTTTTATGTACCTTCTCTGTTCCATTCTCAAGCACATAACCCAGTATCTCAATGAATTTTCACACAACAATTAACTCATGTATTAGAAAAGAATGCGGAGAGGTTGAGTCAGGGCCCAAGCCCTAAACTAGCAAATGACAACACCCCTAAAAACTGGAAGCCTCCATGGGGGGGATTCTGACCTTTGAGAAAGCTCCCAGTGCTGCAGCCCAGGTGAGTTTGAGGGCTCAGCCTCTCCACTGAAATTTTTCAACCTGTGTGATTTTCAATAGCTAGCTCTATAAGAACAAGTATGACCTCCTTAGGAAGGGACAGTCTGGGGGCATTTCCAATAGAGGTATTTCTGAAACTTTCAAAGGGTTCAAAATACCCAACGAAGGTTATTGGAACACTTTTCGTTCACATCCAATATCCTGGTCCGTCTGATGCCAAGACAGCAAACTCACCAACACACATAGTCTACCAGGGTCAGCCCTCAGGCCTTCTCCCAGCATGTGGCAAGCATGATGAAGGTATGACATGGTAAAATCTTCACTGAGAAACACTATTAGCCAAGAACTATTTTTTTAAATTCTGATAGAAAAACTGAAGCGCCGTTTCTACGCTGCATTCCATTCAGCTCAAGAAAAGGGTGATGCTGAATTTCACCATCAACTCATGAAATTACTAATCCAGAAATTTCGCTTGACATTGCCCACGCTTGCAGCTCTTTTTGGTTGTTTGGAAATACATCATATTTCTGTACCATCTCCCAGGCTGTCGCATGTGTGGATCCTTGGTGGGGGCAGCATGGGAACGGGGCAGACGGAGTTCTCTCCTGGCAACAGAGGTCTGGAGCTACATCCTTGTCTGGCAGCCGCTGGCTGGTGACACTGAACATGTCACTTCATGGCTGTGCGTTTCTATTTCATCATCAATAACATGAGCGAGATAGACCACACCATTTCTAAGGTGTATTCCAGCTTCCTGTTCTGAGATTCGACTGTTTAATAATGAGAGACTATGAGATAAAGCCCAAACATCAGAGCAGGGCTTTGCCAGCTGAACACAATAACTGATTTTGTTTGCATCCTGACTTTTTCCTACCAGTGAGAGAGAACTGTGAAAACCCTTCTATTAAAGCAGGCCCCGTATTAAGAAAATCTGATCCATGAAAAGTTCAACTTGCTAAACAGATAAATTAGAAGGTGATTATTTGCATTACAAAAGAATTCGCCACAGGTTTCTTTTAAATAGCTAAATCTCATGCATTTAAAATATAATCTGATTTAGTAGAATTCAATTTGCGCCCTTATTTTTCCAATGGCATCGTCATTGCATAAAAATACCACATTTGAAGAACTCAGAACCCACTTTTATAGAATGCAACCGGTAAAGAGGGAAAGGGGGTGAAAGCCACGCTTTCACTACACTGTGCTTGTGGCATCACACATGCTACCTCGTTTCCTTCCTAAGAATTCACCCATGAGGTTGTTATCACAGCCTCTCCCATCCCACATGTGAGGACATCAGAACAGACTTATGACTGTGAATAAATTCCCCGACCAAGATTCAAATGTAGGACTGCTATTGCCTTCCTTCTGCACTCTCCCTTGGGGGCAGGAGACCCTAGTGGACATGACAAACCTCACCTTGTCACGGGGGGTCTAAGTGGCAGGTCCTGGTGTCCTAGGGACTCTGATTCTAGTCTTTCTCCCCACACTCAGTGTGTGGCACTAGGAGAGTCATTTAACCCGGTCTTAATTTGTTTTTAAAGTGGGGAATGATGTCTGTCTGCCTCTTGGGTTATGAAATCAAATGATACAATGTGTATAAAAGTACTTTGAGAATATACAAAGATAATCTTAGCTTATCAGTCCAAGAACTAGTATATTTTACTGTTATGCTTAAAATATTTGAGAAAACCACTTTCCTGTCCTACACAAGGCTGGTTAAACTTCCATAGCAAAAATGCGTCCAAGAATTAACTTCAGAGGGCCCATGCGTAAGGAAAACCAGAAAGAAGGACATAGAAGCAGCCCAATGAAAGTGCAATATCTGACCTGGGAAACCAAAGGCCATGGACACTGGGAACCTCCCACGGACGGTAATGAAGGAAGTGATATTAAGACGTTCTCTGGAGTGAAAACAAGACTGTAGAAACCTTCCTAAGTTGTGCACTAAACATAATGCTTCTGATAACTAAGGATTATTACCCTGGGAAAAGCCAGCCAACAGTCAGTCAGCAGATTTCTATCTTTAGATATAATCTTGCCTAGAAAAGTAAGACATTGGCAACACGTGTCCACCAACCTCCACCTCCTCTTCCGAGGCCTCTCAAGTGCTTTCCTATGTCCGCTGCCTGGCTGCCCTCCCCTCTGCCTCCCAAGGCCAGATCTCCTCCCTCCTTCAGTGCTCTGATTCTCTGGGTCCCCTGGAAACCTGGTCTCTCATTATCTTGCTACTCTCCAGGAAATAAGTGGATTCATCGCAGGTATCAAAGCCTTCAGGTGCAATCCTATCCCCTCCCCCAATTTGAGCATCTACATTGTATGATAGTTCCTAGGACGGCCATAATTTCTTTACCAAAGAAATGTAGCCATCAATAGTGGTTATGACTGGCAAGTTAACAAGTCAGAGCAGGGAGCTACCAGTCAAGCAGCTTGACAGAGCCCCTGAAATCATCCCAACAGTAACCCCCACTCAGAAGGTGGTGACAGGATGCTCAAATTCTTTCCCAGCCAGTGGGTAAGTTTGTCGCAATGCACGAAAGCACAAAGTAGAAATTAAAAACTAAGAAAATGTTTTTGAACAAAAAAGGAAGGCTAAAAATAAAGTCCATTTCTAAACAGAGACAAATCCCCTCTGGAGATGGAAGCAACCTTCCTCCCAACACACCACGGAGTGACTGTCAGGACCTGGGCAAACTACAGGCGTGTCTGGTGATGCTAACCCAATCAGCTCCTATCAGCAAAACAGAACCTTCTCAAGCTGGCCTATTCAACAGGCATAGCCAGTATCTACTTGGGGGTCCAGTAAGAATAAATCTATGCAGCAGCATTTTTTTTAAGATACTGAGACAGCATGATGCCACTCTCTGGACCAGAACAAGGTCGTCTTATGTTGAGCATTTCAACTATAGGGGCAAGACAGTGGCAAGGAAACTTGGGAAGAAAACCATCCTTTCTGTCACAGAGTGTGTGTACAGCGTTCTTTGCGTCATGGCTCGAAGACAATGGAACATTCTCACACAAAGACTGGCACGCGATGCTGCCAACGTGAATGTCGGCTGGGTTATTTGCTGCATAAATACCAATTAAACAAGCCCCGCAGTAGCAGCTTCAACCTGTCCAGCCAAGTTTGCAAAGAGCACATCTCTCCAGACCTCTAACTTTCTCCCAAAGTCATTGGACATCAGCTTCTCATTCTCCTGTGCCTTTTGGATGAGGATGCCTTCCGAGTCGTTCCAGCTGCCGTAACTTGCAAAAGGGGCCGTACTAGGGCAGCCCTGGCCAGCACGGACCAAAGGAACCAGATTAAGCCGGCCTATCGGCACAGAACCACGTTCTCAGCATCTTTTTCTTTATCCTGGGCGAAAGCTCTCCCTGAGTCTCCCCCACGTAATTGCCCCGCTGTCTCTTATTTAAAAGCCAAAATTGCCTGTCTTTATATTAGACCTTGTACAACCTGCAGTTGACTCTGAAATACAAAAATTGTATTAGAGGATCGCTTCCCTGATAAGGCATTTCTCTTCAAAATTATCAAGCCATATATATTTTCAAAAATCAGGAGACAGATTTCACACAGCTGGTTGTGTCTCCCACAACGATCTTTCAAGATGTCTTTCACAGGCAAGTGACCAGGGTAAACTAAAGTGGTTTCTGTAGCCATTCGCAATTATTGACAAACAATTTCATAACGGAAAATGGAAATTACGGTCAAGTGCGATCAGCTGTTTATCCAAGAGCTACCTGCGGGTGGCTCTTTTTTCTCTTTTTATTTTTCTTTCAAGCAAAACAGACGCTATCATCCGAACGCATTGCTCCTGTTTGTAAATTTTCTTGTCAATGTCCCCAGCCACAAACCCTGTCTCCCAGTTCTGTCAGTTGCCAGGATTTGTATTCAGTGGCGGTAGTGGCCAAGACCCCAGAGTATTATGAGCGGTCGCTAGGCTCCCACGCCGTCAGGTCTGTGGGAGGGGATCACCCCAATTGGCAAATAAGGCATTCCCTCCCGAGGCGGACTTGCTTTGGAAGCCAGGGGGTTTGGGATTCGGCCACCAGCGGGACAGTCTATTATCTTGCCCACTGCCCTGAGCATGCAGACACCCCTCGCCCCAAGGCTCCCCAATTTGGGCCACCAGAGAAGCAATTCCTTGGGGGATCGCGGGGTGCCGTCCTGCGCAATCCGATGACTCTCGCGCTCCTCCGCATTTCTTTTGCACCAAGGGAGCGTGCCAGGAGGGGGTTTTGGGGTGAGAGGTGGCGGGGAGAGAGGGGAGAGAAAGAGAGAGACTGGTGTTTTCACCAACTGGAGGACCTCAAGGGACCCCAGCCGTGGCTGAGCAGGGGGGCTCGCTCATCCTTCAGGCTGAGGCTGATAAAGGTCTTATCTCCTTATCTCTACCCGACCTCGGTCCGGGTCTCTGTCTTCTCCGGCCGCCGCCACCCACTCAGCCCTGGCTTCGCTCTTCCGCGCCGCATCCTCCCGTCCCTGCTCAGCTCCTCCCAGTGTGGAAACCCAAGTCGGGTGCAGCCTAGGGCGCGAGGGGGCACCTGGTTGCTCTTTCCTTTCCGGGCACCCCGGCGCCGCCCCAGTCCCCCGGGCGCCTCCGCCCCCGCCACCTCGGGCCGCCCCGAGCGCCCACACCCTGCGCTCGTCCGCGCGGAACTGGGGCCACCTGCCTCCGGGCGTCGGGACGCGATTGCCGCGGCTCATGAAACTGGGACCCCGGAGACCTGCCCTGCTCTTTCCCGCACCCCCACAGGAGGCAGAACTCCGGCGTGTTCCCCAGAGCCCTAAAAGGGGGAGGGGGCACGGAGAGCCCAGCCTAACGGGGCCAACCCGGAGAGCAAACTAGATCCGGGCTCGACGCGCACTAGGCTCAAGCTCGGGAAGCAGGGGTTACCCCCAACTCGTCCCGGAAGCCTCTAACTTCGGAAATCCCTCGCGTCAGCATCGCAGAGCCCAGGTACCTGGTCGTCTCGGCGGGGCAGGTCCAGATTCCGCCGGGGCAAGGTCCAGCAGGAGGTCACCCCAAGCAGGCGACCCCGGGCGCGGCGACTTCAAATCCTGCGCGCCCCGCCCGAGCTCCCATCCTAGGCGCGCCCGCCCCCACCCGACCCCCGACTTTCCGTCATCACCCTTTCAATCTCCCATTCTCCTCCTAAACTTTTGGGGGGTCACATCTCCGAGCCGCCGGAGTTCCGAGCTGAGCCTCCCCCTCGATCCCGGACCTCCTCCCCGGAACGCAATCACGGGAAGACGAGAGGGGTGGCTGCCGTGTGCTTGGCAACGTAAAATCAACAGACACCCAACCGAGCTGCGGGGCCCCGGCAGCCCCTCGCCCCCCGGTGCTGCCCACTCTCCGCTTCCCCGTCCCGTCCCCTCCGCCCGCCGGGCTCGTGCCCGAGAAACGCGGATCGCTCAAGTGATCTAGGGGGGACCGGTGCACCTGGCAGTAATAGTTAAGGGTCGTGGGAGCGGGGAATTCTCTTTTCGCAGCTGTTGGAGAGTTGGGAGGTCCCCCAACACCCCCAGGCCGGGCGCCCCGTCCCTCTCCTCCTCCGCCCGCGGCTCGGCGGGGGGTCTTACCCTGCTCCCCGCAGCGAGCGCGGTGGGGAGACCCGCGGGGGACCCGCAGCTCCATGCCGGCGCCGCCACCGCCGGCCGCACTTGTGGCTGGTCTCGGCGCCGAGGGGGCTGAGCCGGCCGCGCCGCCGCCGCCAGGCCGCTTCCATGTGAATAACAAATACTCCCACCCGCGGCCGCGATTGGTCTGCGCCCCGCGCCTCGCGATCCTCCGCCCGCGGCCACTCACCCGGCGCGGCGCGGGGAGCCGCGGCCGGGAGGGCGCCCGGGATCGCCAATCGCTTCTCGCCAACCAGTCACCTCGGGAAGCGGGAGGAGGAACCCCGAGGGGCGGGAGCCCCGGGTTCCGGTGTCACCGAGCTGCCCCGGCGTGGGCGGGGACGCGCCAGCGGCAGGACCCCCCTTCTGCGCCTCAAGCCCGGACCGACACGGGAACTAGAGATCAAGAGTTCGGGTTTTTTTTTTTTTTCAAATCACCCCCAACTGCCCCGCCCCCGACTAAAAGGGAGGACCCAAAGGCGCGAGTGGGCAGCGCGGGGGCGGAGCGGGGCGTGGGGGCCCCGCGAGGAAAAGCGGCCAGCCCCCGCGAGCCCGGGGTCCCCGCGAGCGCAGCTCTGAAGAGGGGCGCCGTGAAGGACGCCTGACACAAGGCAGTATCCCGCCACAGGCTTTTTTTTTCGGGGATGCTCAAAGTAAAGCCCGAGCGGTTCCCCCGCCAAGTCTGCCTCCCGCCGCGCGGCAGTTCCGCCCTTTGTCCTGCCCAGCGGGCCCCCAGGGGTACGGGACGGCCTTCTCCACGTCGCCTGGAGCCGGGGTCCCACCGCGGGCGCTGCGCGGGCGGCGGGCTCGGCGACTGTCATCACACAGCGATGATTCCAGGAGGCGCAAACGCGGGGCGGAAACTCCTGAGGAGCCGCCGGCGCGGGAAACCTCCGAATTCCCTGCGCGTCCCGTCGACGGGAGTCCCGCGGCCTCCCAGTGCCCAACCCAGCTCCCCTCCCCGCTAGGGACGGCTCAGGTGCGCCCGGTCCCACACCCCCGGCCGAGAAAAAGAGGGAGCCCCTTGCCTCCAGGGGCGCCGGCGAGCGGTGGCGGGCCAGGCCTTGCGTTGGTGAGAAAGTTCCATCTAGAGGCGCCCGCGCGCAACTGCAGCCGCAGAAGGAGGCAGGTGTCTGAAAAGGAGCGGCGCCCGGCAAGAAGGGGCCACGGGAGGAAGCAGCGAGGTTGAGCCGGAGCAGCGCAGGCCTCTTCCCGGCTGGGCCTCTCCACCCACCGGGAAGTCCAGCTAACCAGCACTAATTCCCCACAGGTGTGCGTATCCCTTATCCTGCTCAGGTTTCTTTCATTCTTAAATTAACTGCGAGACGACGAAAATTATTCAAATCCTCTCTACAGGTGAGGAAGGAAACCCAGGTTTAGAGACAGGACTGGAAAGTGCTAGGGCCTGATACCCGTCAGTACTTCCTCCCAGGTGCTCCTGCGTTTCCAAAGGTTGGCATTAGTGCTAGAAGCCACGCTTGCTCCGTCCCGTAGAGACAGCTACAGGTTTCCAGGGCAGGGGATTGGCCCCTTCCTTTACTCTGTCTCCCATCTCCGCAAGAAAACTGAGTTTTGTTTGTTTTTTTTTTTTCTAGTATGTGACTCAGGACCTTCACTCTGAGCTACATCTTCAGCTCATTTTTTAAATTTTGAGACATTCACTAAGTCACGGAGCGCGCATTCCTCCTGCCTCCGTCTCCAAGACTACTGGGATTACAGGCTGGGGCACCCAAGCAACCCGAGGATACTTGATTGCAGAATTCTTCTGTTACGGCCACAGCCACCTAGAGGAATTAATCAATTCACTTCTAGATCCTTTACCTGGTGTGGCAACGGAGGGTACAGGCAGGCTGGGCCTCAAACATGTGCTACGATCTTCAACATCTGCTAGGAGCCAGGTGAGGGGCCCAGCAGGGATGTTGCTGGTGTTAGCTCAGAGGGCAGCACCCTGGGGCTCTGGGAGTCTATTTTCACAACGAGGGCGACAGAACCTGCTGTGGCTCTGGAGGCATGACAGGGCTGAGCAAGCTGCTCCGGAGAGAAGTGCCTCCGAAGCTCCATTTTGCCTCTCCTACTGACCATTACCTACAGAGACCACAGGCTCATCACCTCTTCTCTGGTACAGCTCCGTGAGAGATAACTAGACCTGATCTGTCTCAGTCACTTTCTCATTGCTGAGACACAATACCCAGCATCCACAACTTACAAGAGGAAGGATTTATTTCATCACACAGTTTCAGAAAGTGTCAGTTCATCCATGGGTCGCCAGCAATGTCAGGAAGAGTCTGGCAGAGAACAGCTGCTCGCTGCATCCCAAGAGGAAAGACCTCAGAGGGCTCCCAAACAAGCTGGAACAAGAGTTTATATCCTTCCAGGCCGCATACCCAAAATCTACCACATGCCTGTAATCCATACCTCCTGACCAGGCCCCACCTTCTAACAGTACATGAAATACATACATAATTCACAATATCCAAATATACGAGGCTTTGGAGGGACACTCCAGATCCAAACCATAACAATCTCTTTTAGAGAAAATATAATTCTCTAAGAATTGACTTTGCATTGTCCTTAACTCTTGATACTCCAAATGGAGCCATCACTCAAATCCCACATGAAATCTCATCAATAAAGAATAGCTCCCTTCTGCATGTTCTTGACTTGCCAAGGATGTCAGTCTGAGCAAGGGACACAGGCTCTTACATAGGTTATAATCTACCTAGACTGATAACTCCGGAGCACAATAGTCTCTGGGAATGATAGGTCCATGACACTCACGTGGAAAAGGCACAAGCTGTATAAGTGCCATTTGTCAAGCCCAGACACCATAGCCCTACTTGCCCACTGCTGTAGTCTCAGTCAGGGAACATGACTAAAATCCAAGCACTCTTGTCCAGACCAGCAGATGACTCCAGAGGCATCCACCCGGCCACCCTTGGGCTCCCACATTCTACAGTAGGGAGTACATCCCCTCAGCACATCCGACCTCATCACCCACCCACGTCAAATATTTACACAAACCAAATATATTCCCTGGTAGTTAATCCTCCAAGATTTGCCTTTAATCTTCTAATTTTCCATTGATTTAAAATGTGAGAAGCTGCCCATGTGTTAGAAAAATGCAAAAAAAAAAAAAAAGCCATATGTTTGGGGTTCATTTAACTCAAGCTGTGATACGCATTCCACACATGGAGATTTGTCCCACAATTCCTGCCTTGGGGAAGTCAAGGCCTCACAACTTTGCAGGCCACTCACTCAGGACGAGTGTCAGTCCAGCATGGTGCAAAGGTGCAGGAGAGATAAGAATGGCATTTGTTTCTTTTGGAAACGAAGACAAGAATTTTCTTGCTATGTCATTCATCTACAAGGGGAACTTAGTGTATTATGTGATCTGTGGTCAGTTTATTAAGAAACTGGCTACCAGGAACTTAAAACGAAAAACAAAGTGAAACAGGCGGGTAGGGCGGGGGAGAAAGGAGGGGTGGGTAGGAGGAGGGGAAAAAGGGAGTGGCAAAGTCCTTGTCACCTTGACAAGATACGTAGGTGCACAAAATGCTCAACTTCATTTTAAACCTTAAATTTTGCACTTATACATATCAATAAATGGGGGGGGGGGGAGACTGGCTACCAGAAATAAAATCAGGTGCATTGCTGGTGGTTCTACAGAGCCAGGAGGTTCACAAGAGGAAGCTGCTTCTCTCTCCCACTGTTGGCCTCACAGGCCATCATGGAAGAACTTCCTGTATGGCACAGGTAGTAAAGTACACATGCATCCCTGCTGGCTCAATTCGGTTCCCTGAGAGCATGACCGAGACACAGTACTCAAGGTGGTTAGTTTACGGCACATGTGAAGGAAACCCCAGCAGAGGGGAGCCAGCCAGGTACTAGTGGAGCACCTGGAGCTTCATCCCAGAGGAGAACTCTGGAGGCCCATCTGAACACACACCAAAGTTGACTTCAACTAAGGGGTGAGGGAGGCGGGGTAGCTATACACCAATCCTATCTGTTGTTAGTTAGGAACTGCTCCCAGATGGTCTTAACCTTCCAGTAACTCCAGCCTGGTGACTGAGTGGCAAAGCAGCCTCCAGGTGCTGGGTAAGGCCCTCTGGCAAATAGAGGCGGATGCAGACAGTCACTAGGCAGGCAGGGGGCAACTCAGTGATAAGGGCAAAAAAGTATGAACAATACCATCTCTTGGACAATCCTCATAAAACACATGCCAATCAAGGCACAGTCTCTCCACATGGAAATCATTCTATAGGCTGTCAATAATCCATACATTTAAACATATAAAACTCACTTGCAAAGCCTAAGGAGGTAGATCTTAGAAATCAAGAACCCTGGGAACAAAGTGCACGCTGCCCAGATCTGCTCAAGGCAATAAATGCTCCTTTTTCTCTCTTCCTCACCACTCTCCCTTTAAAATAGGGTTCTAAACACTATCCAGTATTTTCCAGGAGGAAAAAAAAAGACCAATTTCCAGCTCTAACTTTGCATTAGTAAATCATAGCATCTTGAACTTTTAATATTTCTGCATTGCAGTGTTTTAATCTATAATGTTCCAGTGGCAAAGTCAGATACCAGTGCCACCAAAATTCATGCTCTCCTTTTGAGAGCCTTATGATAGCTTGGGAGCAGTGCTGTAAAGGGCCTGCCTGCACATACATCAGGCACGACGTTTCCCCACCTTTTCTGCATCTGGGTTAGGTCAGACATCTAGTTCTCATCATAGAATGCACAGCAGTGATCGCTGTCATTTCTGGACCAAGAGAGTTTTTTAAATAGAGAGAGAGATGCCATCTTTTTCTTTTCCCTTCTGCCAGCTGGAGGTAGATAACTCTGTGGTTCTAGGATCGGCAGTTGGTATAGTCTGTATCTAAAGTGTTCCCCCAATATCTATGAAGGAAAAAGCTTGAGCCTCCGGCAAGGACACTGTTGGGAAGTGGTGAAAACTTTAAGAGGCAGGGCCTCGTGGAAGGTCTGTAGGTCATTGGGGTTGTGCTATCAAAGGGGAGAGTGGGACTTTGATCATTTTTCTCTTCTTCCTTGTCATTTCTCAACCATGAAATGAGCAGTTTTGCTCCACCTGCTCATGATATGATGTACTGCCACAGACCTAAAAGCAGTAGACTGACCAATCATGGACCGAGTCCTTCAACATTCTGAGCCAAAATCAACCTGTTTCTCTTTATTAGCTTATCTTCTCAGGTATTTGAAAACAGAGAAGCCCAAGATGAAAGGTCTTAGGGTCAGCATATCTCCACGAGAAGGAATGCTGTTTGCCTACCAGAAATATCCACACTGAATTTTCAGGCAAGTGAAAAACTTGTATGGAGTAGTTGAAGTTCTTACCAATAAACTAGGCATGGTACATCTGTTTCCACTAATCTAAGGTATAGAGGGAAGAAATGGTACTGCTGCTGTAAGAATCACTTGAGATCCAGCTAAGCAGAGTCACATGTTCTTTCTTGGCATTCAGTATATACCCAGAGGCACAGAGCCAGCTCCAGGCTCTAAGCTTAGTCTTCCCTCCCATTTGCATTACCTGGCCTGCTAGAAGAAGGAAATAACCACCCAGCTCTAACACACTGTGGTGTTTGCATCTTTCCCGAGTAGTTGCTCACTGGGACCAGACATCTTTAAGCTAAGAGAAAGAAACATTTTTCAATTTTCATACATCTCCTCCAAGTAACCAAAAGCAGATTTTTTAAGCTCCCTAAGAAAGAGAATTGATAGAGCATACTTATTTTTTCAGTGCCCATTCTTCTAAAACCAATTCAGTCCTACCTTCTCAGAAATCACCCAAGACTTGTAGAATACTCTCATATAGCCCACACTATCCAGCTGTTGTTCGTTTGTCTACACTGGGTTTCTTAGTACATGTCTGTCAGGCTGGACTGAACTGTCTTGTAGCACAGTGGTAATGACTTAAGTGTCCAGGCAAATAATATAAAATCATAAATTACTTGACTATTAACTTTGGAAATAGCCAACTGGACACACTACCATCACCACCACCCCCTCAAACACAATTTAGCTCCCTCTAAGAATAAAAGATGACATTAGAAAAAAGATATAGACATAGAGATGTTGGTACAGACATCACATTTTTAATTCACTGTGGAAAATTGCTAGGTTTAACTCAATATGACTTTCATTTATGTATTTAAACTCTCTAGATTTAAAAATCATTTAAATCTTATTTTTAATTATTCATTAGATTTTAAATCTGAATCTTGGAAGTTCAAGTTAAGAAAACATTTACTTAGAATAATGCTTAACAAATGGAAAGAATGTAAGTGGTAGCTTATACTATCCAAAAAACAGTCTCTATTGGATTTTATAGCAAGTTAATTGCATAACAAAAGTTTGTTGTAATCATTTTGATGTCAAAAATGACCATTGGTCTAGAAAGACTTCCAGTGGCAGTTGTCTTTCAACTGACCCAGGTAATCATAGCCAAGCAAAAGTATTTAAGTGATTAAAAATTCTAGAACAAGTCCAGATAGACTATTTGATTCTTTCCAAGTTTCACTGTCAAGTAACTCATGATTACCTGTTTGTCTCAGGTCGTGAATGAAGTCTCAGCCCCAATAATACAAGACATTCCAATGGCCTGACAGGTGTGCCAAATGGAGAAAATTTTAAAAAATAATGCACAGCTCAATCATGTAGATCAGATTAGGGGATTCTAGGGGGAGGAAGAGGCTATGAGAAGATAAGATAGAGTCGATCTTGAGTTAATGAGTGGGTTCTAGAACTTGTGAGAAGCAGCTTCCCCTTCCTACTTGGGTCAAAAGAATCTCATGAAAGCACCATTTTCTAGGTGCAAAATATGGCTTCAAGTAAGAAAATCATGAACTCTACATAAGAGTACTGATATACAAAAAACATCCCGTTGAAGGAAGAATTCATTTAACATTAACCACCACTGTGTAACATGCATATTGACCCCCAAAACACCAGCTTTACACAGTGAATATTTTTATCTTGAAGCCTGATGCAGGGACTGCTTGACTAGACATTTTGCTAGGTCCCCTCAGAAGGCTACTATCAAGGTGTTGGCTGACGCCTTATTCATCTCAAGATGAGTCCTGAAAGTTGTCCAGGACAGGCTCTGCTTCCAGGCTCCCTCAGCGGCTGTTGGAAAGAGATAGTTTCTTGTAGGCTGTTGGACTCGAGCCTCAGATCTTTGCTGGCTGTTGTCCAGAGATCACTGCTAGGTCTTTGACATGAGGACCTCTCTATGAGGCAGCTTACAACATAACAACTGTCTCAATCGGAAGGAGCAAAAGATGACTGTAAAGATGAATGTCACAGCCTCTTGTAACCTATCTTGGAAGCGACAACCCATCATATGTGCCATGTTCTACTTATTAGTAGTGAGAACTCCACCCCCACTCAAGGGAAAGAAAGAGATTACATGGGCGTAGATACAAGGAAGCAGGGTTTATGAGGACTCATCATAGAAGTCTGCTGCCACACGTGTGTCTCAGTTGTTGTCTGACAAGTTCTGCTACATATCTACTTGCAAAGCTTTAAAGTACCTGTCTACATACGGGTCAGACACTCCAAGCAACAGTTATACAAAGAAGGCATGCGCCATAGAGAAAGCATTCCAGTTATATGCATTATCGCATACAGAGAGGAAGAAAAAGAAGTGTATATGGCAGAGAACCAACAGGAGGTAGGCAGGGAATCCATTGCTTTTATTGATAATAGCTTTAATTTTACTTCCCGTGTACTCTCAAGGATTTTTCCTGAGGGTGCCTACCATCTGCCATTTCCTCTTTTTCTTCTTCCTCTTTCCTTTTGAGTTCTTCCATGTCCAGACAATCAGCAGTGACTTCATGGTGGGAAAGAAGAGTGAAGGGGACGGTCATTATTTGGAAGGACTTTTGCACTATGGAATTTTCCCCATTTCAAATTGAAAGGAGAAAGGAAAAGACAAACAAAAGATGAGTGAAAAAAAAAAAACCTAGCTACCTCTGTTCCTGGTGCTGTAAATTAGAGGCAAGGGTGGGGTGTCTGGATTTCTTCTCTTTGAGGTAGAGGTGCAGAACTGGGGAGGATTTCCAGTGCTGAGTTCTGGGTGCAGTTTTTGCGTGGGAAGGTGCTGGGAGAGGCGGAGGTGCCAGCTGGTGAGAACTGGAGGGCTGCAGGCCCAGAGAGCTGTCCAGCAGCTGCAGAAGTAGTGAGATCACAAAACAGAGGACCCCAAGGAACAAGGGAAGACGTTTCTCAGCACAGGAGCTGAAGGGCGAGTGAGGGTGAGACAGTGGTTCTGGAAAATGAGAACTTGAGTGAGAGATAAAGGGAAAGTCCTCTTTCCCTGGGGCCATATTAGAAATAAGGCACTGACTCATGCTAGGTCCCTATCTCTGTATCTTGACCTGCTGTCTTCTTTCTATCCTCAGCTTCTCCACTTCTGTCTTCTCACCCATCCTTTTCTTCTCACCTTCCTTTCCTTCCACCTTTTTTTCCATGATTTTTAGTCTTTTTAGTCACTAGCCCAGGGTGAGGAAGCCAGGTGAATGTATGACAAAACGGAGTAATCTTCATTATATGTGTTACTTCCAAAACAGAATTCCATTCCTCATTCTTAACATATCCTTGACAGATGGTACTTCCCATAAATCGTTTGGTTTTTAACTTCATTGTGTTTAATATGTGTGACCCCACTCCTACCATACCTAATAGAAAAAATGTCCATGTGCCTACACGGATTGTAATGGTAGGGGTGTCTCTGTGGTGTGTGCTTGGCTGTCAGGATAAAAGAATGTTCTCTTTAGTAAATTCGTCCTTGATGAAAGGTTCATGTTCCAAAGAGAAGCTCTAGATTTTCCAACTGGAAACTAGAATAACCTGTCATAAATGAAGTAAATTTAAATTTTCTCTAGACGACCTGTAGAAGACGGCTGAAGATATTTTAAATCTAAAGTTAGTACCCAAAAAAGGGACTTTTAGCATTAAACTGGTGTAAATTGTCTATATTGTAACTATATAAGTGCAGGCTGACAAGTGAAAGTCAAGAGCTTTATGGCCAATCAAGGAAAAGCAAAGATCCTAAATAGCACCTCAATCACACATGGGGGGGTGGGGGGGGAAATATCTAGTTCTTAAAAGCCTAAAATTAGACCTTTCACCCTAATTCTGAAACCATTTTAGCAGCATGTACAGATCCTCCAGTTGCTTTGCTCTGAGGTGTGATCCTGTCACTGTCACACCTCAAGGAGGCGGTGTCACAGCACAGCCTTGACTAGGAAAGCTCCCAGAGACACCAAGAGATCACAGATCACACTCCTGCTGACATAGGTAAGCAGGCTCTCACCCTTCCCCCTATCAGGCAAAGCCAGAATATCCCTTAAGTCACTGTGTATTTCAGGCAATCCCAGAGTCTGGCCATAAAGACATTTAAGTATGTCACTGTGTTCAAGTCCAAATCAGGAAAATATTTTGTGTGTCGCCTTATTAACAGGCAGACAATACTATCCTGTTTTCAAGGAATACCCAGAGCCCAACCTACAGAGTGACGTGGTAGTCATCAGACTATCTGACAAGAGCCGTTTGCTAGCATGGCTTCCTATGAGAAATATTTTAAGCCAAGCACAATCTCACACATATGTCTCTGAAAGTAAGAATTAAGCACCATAGATTGTCCTTTATAAAAAGTTCAAAAGTGCTGGGAAGGAAACTAGACGCTTCCACTATCAACGGAGGACAGCTGTGAGCCCACAGACCCCATCTCGGCTTCAAGAAAACAAAAAGAGACGCGGAAAGAGGAGAGGAAACACCAGAAGATAAAGAGGAAACAGAATTAGTAACATAACAACAACCAAAAAAAAAAAAAAAAAAAAACCAGAAGCATTGTTTCTAGATTTGGGCTCTGTCTAGATTTGCCAAGCTAGGAAAAGGAAGCTGTTGAAATAATTTTGTCCAAACTCTTCCTCTTGCAATGGGAAGGACACTGATGCCCAGGGCAAGGAAGTAACTTGCCCAGAGTGCTGCAGGCTGGACAGGAGGAGGGAACCGGCTTCCTCACCCTGGCTTAGTTAGTCCTTTACACATCACTACAGAACTCCCAGGGGGCTGAGCCCTTTGGATTTGGCACAAGCCATGACTATCCTTGTGTGTTTTCTGAGTTATGGCAAGGGTAATGGACCTACAAAGAAAACAGAAATAATGTGTACATGTTACACATCTCTAGTTCAAAAAGCTGAGATCTGAAATACTCCACCTCTGCTGGGTAGGACTTTGAGAGACACTGCAATGCTGCCAGTGGAAAATGCCACATCGTGATGCTTTGTTTCATGTACAAACTGTGTAAAATATTGTACAGTATTACTTTTACCCTGTGTATATTAGCTGTATATTAAGCATAAATCAATTTTGTGTTTAAATATGAGATAATCTTGTTACATACATACAATTTTCCTAAATGAAAAAAATCTTAAATAATTCTGGTGCTCGGGCAGCTTGGAAAAAGGGTTGTTATATATACAGTTTAAGTTTACATTATTAGTTATATACATAGTATATATTGTCGTGAGTGTATTTGTGTGCATAATTAGGCTTACATTATTGGGTGTATGAGACTAAATAAAACAATGCTGAAAACAGTCATAGGTGTTGACTGGATACACAAGGAAATATGATTTTGCCTTCAATTAGGGTTAAGCTACCTAGCTTCTCAATGGGTGACTTCTAAGTAACTTTACTGTGCAACCTCTGTAGTCTAGGTTAGCACTTATGTGTAACAACACAGTGAGACCCTCTGCATTGTTAGTATGTGACTGTGTTTGTTTTTCCTAACTCTCCCTCTTCCTAGTCCAGACCTTATAGGAAATTTCTATCTCTTCCTCCCCTCCTATTCCTTCTCCTCTCTTCCTCCCTCTCCCTCTCCCTCTCCCTCTCCCTCCCTCTCTCTCTCTCTCTCTCTCAACAAATAACCAGTCTTTTTTAAAAATTACAATAAACATATTTGTAAAATGATGGCAGCTCCCTTGGTATAGCTTGGACCTTAAGTGTCCCTCAAAGGCTCACACTTGAAACTTGGTCCCCAGGATGGCAGTATTGGAGCACAGAGCCTTAGGGAGGTGGACCTAATCAGAGGTCGTTAGGTCATTTGGCTGTGCTTCTGAAGAGCCTTTCTCTCTGCTCTCTAGCCATGGATGTACAACTCTGCTTCCCCACACCCTCCTGTCCCAGTGTTCTCCCTCACCACATGCCAAAAAGCAACAGGTCCAACCAGTCATGGACTGGAAACTCCGACACTGTCCCAAAATAAGCCTTTTCTTTTTGTAAGTTAATTATCACAAATATTTTTATAGAGACAAATCTCACACATCTATCCCTCACTTTTCTCATCCCATTGCTTCAGGAGGGCTCCTCTTTCACACCTTGTATGCTCATGTGTTCACATTTTCTTTTCTAATCAAAGCCTGCTCTTAAGAAATGATTGAACATCCTACTCAAAGATTGAAATGTCTGTTGGTAGTTACAAAAAAAATGTATCTCCCAGGGCAAGATCTGAC
Source organism: Ctenodactylus gundi (assembly GCA_004027205.1). Classification (NCBI taxonomy): domain Eukaryota; kingdom Metazoa; phylum Chordata; class Mammalia; order Rodentia; family Ctenodactylidae; genus Ctenodactylus; species Ctenodactylus gundi. Next base: position 85,713 of record PVKB01005353.1, read on the forward strand.
TTTTAGCAAAGTTCTGTGAGAATGGACACCCAGCGTCCATCCAATTCCCATGGCATAATATACTTTCTAAATTTTTGTTGAGTTAAATAGTCACACGGTTGGGTGGACAAAATTAAAGATATCCAAATCAAACACTATCTTCATTAAAGCGCCACTCTCAGGGTGGTAACTTTCTGTTGAATGTAGTTCATTTAGGAAAGAGAGTCTTGGGTGACTAGGTAAGTATTTGAAAAGTGTTGGATTATGATAATGAGAAATATTATTGTAATTTTGGTAAACATAATAATTCTTATAATTTTCATGCATGGATTGTCATACTGACTAGTTAATAAGTTTGAATTTAGAGAAGGTGCTAATATATACACAATGTGCTAAGGATTTATTCTCCTTACCTCCTAAGATGCTTTGCTTTAAGTCAGAGTTCCATATCTGCTTGCCAAGTAAATACAAAAACAAACTAATAAATACAGCTGGAAATGGGGCTAGGGCGCATCCCTACCCTGCACAAGGCTTTGGGGGCAATCCCCTGTACTAAGAGAAAGAACAAAAGAAGAAGGAAGGAATGGAGGGAGGGAGGGAGGGAGGGAGAGAGAGGAGTAAAATAAAAAAGCAGAGTATAACTAAGCTAGAAAAGAAGTCACATATTAAATGTCACAATGTTCTATTACCCAAAATTTGAATAGTTTCTAGTAGAAGGAAAAAATGTGTCCTAGAGACTAAAAGGGGGAGAAATCGAAGGAAAAAGAAAGAAGCTAGCGCAAAAAGTAACCCAGGAAAACAGAGTCGTGGTATCGGAAATATCTGAAATTTGGAAACAGAAAAAGAGATGACTGGGGACAACGTCACTGCAGCGCTGGCCTTGGCTTTTTATGGTCTCGTCCAGCTACAGGGACAGGGACTTGTAGGTCTCTCTTTGGTAGAAGAGATAAACAGAAGGGGCTACAGTTTATAGTTCTGCTGGATAATAACCACCCTTATTTTTTACCCCTTAATCTTATTCTACCATTGCCTATAAATGCCTACCAAAGCTCTTTGAACCAGTTCTACCATCTAACTGGTTCCCTCATTAATTAATGAACAAAATTTTGACAAATTTTTAATTTGCATTTGCATCAATCGTGACTTTGTCTTTACAAAACTTAGCAAGGCTCTTTAAAAGACATTATTTGGGAAGCTTTAGATGATCCAGGAACTAGAACTTCCACATAATCGTTCTGCTTGGTTCTTAGGCACCACAACACAGCTAGCCATTGAGCTAGTCCCTTGGTGTCTGTGTTTTGTCTGTAAGAGTTTTGTCATCTTCATCTAATACTACCAAAGGACAGATAGACAAGTAGATACTAGATACTATTACTGGCCATTCCACAATATTCATTGAGCACATATATTATATATTTCTACACTAAGAAATATGGGGAAAGGTGCTTTTGAAAAATTCAATTGTTTTCAAAGTATAGTGACATGAAAAACCACTGCAGTTTTTTTTCCAATAAAAAATTAATAGTCCTAATTCTTTTAAAAGACAACTAAATTCTGAAGTTCTATGAGTACAGTCAACATGTGGCTTCAAGGAGGCCAAGCTTTTCTAAAAGGATTTTAAAACCAAATGCCAATGTTTGAGAATTTCAAGAAAATAGAGCAATGAAAACTTACAATCATTCTAGTTCCTGTAGCTGTAGTAATTGCATTGAGGTCTACTCAAGTGGCGCTCCATCAGCAATAACAGGGAACGGGACCAATAATCTTGAACAATCTACGCAGACTGGTTACCTTGATTAGAAAGCTGTGTTAAAGGGGCTACAATGATGGGTTCTCTTCTGAAGTATGTTAGTTAGTTGTCAATTCCATAGGTGAGAACTGTTCCCCAACCTCCAGTTAACCTACAACATGAATTCAGGAAAAAAAGTCCATAGCTGGGGTCAGAAGGACTGGGTGTTAGGTCTGTATTCTACCAGTAAAAGGCTCCATGGTCTTCGATGAGTCACAAAACACTTTGATACTCAAGATGAGGTACCTAATAAAAGCATGAGTTGCCATTATTATTAGTTGATTTAGTTTACTGGTAAAATTAAGGATCAGAAAATAACCTGATAAAGTGTAACAGTAAGATAAAGTATTAAATATTGTTAGGAAAAGGTAGAAGATTATAATAAAAGTTATGATGGAAGATTGGGGTAGCAGATGGAGGAGTCAAAAACAGCAAAGCCATCAAAATAAATACAGCTTCAGCTCAGAAGAAAAAAAAAGAATACCTTAAATAGAGATAAGCTGGGCTTATTTAGATAAAAAAATATTTCTAAGCTGGAATAACTTAATGTAGCAAACAACATTAGCCCAAACCAAGTATCATTTTAACAACATGAATTTCCCCTGACTCTGTGTTCACCAAACAGCAAGGCCACCACAGCTTCAAGAATTGATGAATCTTCAGTCAGCTGGGGAAAGTGGCCCTTCCATTGGAACTGGCTAAACAGGGATTGTATTGACTAATAAAGCATCCCATAAACTGCATTCGATTTAATCAACCATAAGACAGTTTAAGCTTCATGAAGTAACAGGTTCAATTTCATGACTTGAGAAAGTAAGACTCTCACCCTGGGCTAGAGAGGTATCATTCCAGAACCCAACCTGGGAGACTGCCTGCAAAAGACAGCCAGCCACACCCTTACTTGAAACGAGAGTGCATCTGGCGGGCTTTATTTAAGGGGAAACAGAGAGATGTGATTAGCAAATTCACAGATCATGCTTCCCTTCAGTCATGTCTTTGTTGGGGCACATCTCTCAACTACACTGTGACAACATGGAGATTTCAAGGAATAGGAAGCCACTACACAGCAACAGACATTGTCTCAATGTCCCCACCCCTCTGGACTCCTCATAAATGGGCGGACTGTAGAAAGCAGCTTAGCAATGCAGCCGCTTAAGACAGTAACATTTAAACCTCACTACAGTAGTGAGAGTAATCGTTATATTTCATTTAAAAGAGAGGTTGCAGATCACCTGTGTTTTAAATCAAGGAGTATTTCCAGAAGGCACCTTGTACCCAAGGACAGCGCATCTTAATCATCGTCTCCAGCTGCAGGTTCCAGTCGCTAACCGGCCAAATGGCAAAGGCTCCTTAGAGGGAGCAGTTAAGCCAACTGGAATGTCTTAATATGACAGAGTCCACCTTTTTCTTCTAGAGAATAAAAACTTAAATATTAAACATTATAGGGATTTTGTGAGTCCCTAAAATCACTATCTTATTTTGTTGTTGTTTTCACTTACAAGCAGTAAGGTCAGGTTCTGGGCTGTCATTTTGGGTCACTTACTTTAAAACAGGGGAAAAGCTTGCTTGAAAACACAAATTTCTGGGCCTATAGACTTACTAAACCAACACTGCTGGAGTGTAACCTGGGAATCTGTATTTTTCATATACTGCTCAAGGAAATTCTGAACACATGCAAATTTTTAGACACATTCTCTTAAGAGACACTGAATGAGAGAAGACCTAAAAATGAAAGCCAAGTTGAATGTCATGTTGCTTCTTTTGACCTACAACATCCATGTAATAATCTTTCTCCCATCTTGTCTAGAGCAGTTTATTTTATATGAAAGTTTAATAATACATAATTCAGCTCTCTAGAATCATCCTTTCTGCCTTAGTCCCTTTAGGCCATTGTTACAAAGTATTCTAAAGGAAATGGCAGATTAACAATAGAAATGTGTATCTCCCCGCTCTGGAGACGTGGAAGTTCAAGACAGAAAGTGCTAGTAAATTCTGCACCTGATGAGGCCTTCCTGGTTCATAGATGGTGCCTTCTAACTGAGTCTTCACATGGTAGAAGAGTGAGTAAAACTCTCTGAGCTTCTCTCATAGGGCTCTAAAACAACTCTATTTCCTTTCATTCACTTTTTCTTTTTTCATATCAGCAATTGAACCCAGGGCTTTCCCCAGCTTACTTTATTTCTTATTTTGATACAAGGTCTCTGTCTGAGTTACTTTTTCATCTCTGGGACAGAATATCTGATACCCACAGCTTAGAGGAGGAAAGATTTATAAGATTTATGTTAGCTAACTAGCCAAATGGCAGAGGCTCCTTAGAGGGAGCCAACTGGAATGTCTTAATATAACAGAGTCCTCCTTTTTCTTCTAGAGGAGAGGATAAAAACTCATTTTGGAAGGTCTGAGTCTATTCGTGCGTGGCTGAAAATCACTGGCAGAGCCCTTCCCAGAGAGAAGTTACTGACGGCATAGCAGGATAAGAAGCTGAGAGCATGACGAAGGGCAGAGCTGTGTATATTCTTCTAGGTCAAGCCCAGCCAATGACTTGCCCCTGCTAGATCAAGCTCTAGTGGCCTGCTCCTTCCAACTAGGCCCACCTCCTAAGAGCAGTGGAATCCACGTTACCCACAATACCCAAATGCGTGAGGCCTTTGTGGGCATTCCAGATCTAAACCATAACAATCTTACTAAGTCACAAAGTTATCCAAGGCTGAGCTCAAACTTGTTGAATGCTGGGGTTGTAGGTATGCACCACCATGCCCAGTTACTAATCTAATTCTTGAAGGCCCCACCCATATGAACTAATTACTTGCCTCCTAAACCCAGCACCTTGGAAGTAAAATTTCAACAAATGAATTTTGAGATAACATAAACCACCATAATGCCCACTTCTCACCCCCAAAACCTCAAAACCACATGTAATGTGATGTTCAAGCCTAGAATCAAAGATACAAATGACAAGTTTTCTTCATTTTGTATGAGGTTGCCTCTATCAGGTTATGAAAAACCAAACTCACTCTTTCCTTTTTTTTTTCCTTTTTTTATCAATCATAATCTGTTTCAGATAATGAGAAACTAGCCCTGGAGAAAGCACACCGGCCTCGGTGTCAAGCAGACCAGGGTACAATCTTGTCAATTCTGTCACGGGCTCTTGGTAAATCTTTTTATTTCTTGGTAATTCCTTTTATTATTTTATTTTTATGTTTACTTTGGGGTTGTGAGAATCAAACCCAGAAAGCCCTACTACTTCTCAGCTTTATTTTCTTTTTTTGAGATCTCACTGAATTGCCCCAGCAAGACTACAAATTGTGATCCTCACTAGCTGGCCTCCATAGTGCTAGGATTGTGGATTTGTGTTACTGTACCTGGCTAACTCCTTTTAATGTAAACAAGAGAAACCCGAATCCTCTCAAGGTTTTTTCTTCCTTTTTAAAATTTGAATATGAATGAACTACAGATTCAATAACATGTTAATAACATACAGCTCGGAGAAATAGTGTCCATGTATGTTACTTATGACCACTTTCCCCCTCCCTTCCCCCACCTCTTGCTCTAGGTCTCTCTCTTTTCCTAACAGTCCATCGCCCTTCCTCCTACCCTCTCTCCTGCGCTAAGTCTTTTTGTGTTTATTTAAGGCAATTTCATATGAGAGACTCCAATCAATAGTTAGTGTCTGGTCCACTTCATTGAGCATTACTGACTCAAGTTGACACCATTTTCTTTCAAATGCTTTATATCTTGGTGGATGCATAACATTCCATTGTGTATAAATACCACATTTTCTTTATTCAGTCCTCTGTTGATGAGCATGTACGTTATTTCCACAATTGGTGAATCGTGCTGCTATGTGTATATATTCATGGCAGGGTAGCTTTAGTTCTTTGGTGAAAATGCCCAGTAGAGCTACAGTTGGATCAAATAGGATTTCTGTTTTCTAAGGAATCGCCAAACTGCTTTCCTTAATGGTTGAACCAGATTACAGTCCCACCAGCAGTGCAGAAAGTTTCCTTTTTCTGCACAACCTCACCAACAATTGCTGTTGTTTGAGTTCTTAATTTAAACTATTTGCTCAGGGGTTTATATGACATCTTTCTCACACTCTCTGGGCTCTACTTTTCTCACCTAGAAAGTGGAACTCACAGTATCGGAATCATTACAGACATTAAAGATCATTTCCGTGATGCACTTGTTCACTGACTTAATGATGCATTCAACATATATTTACAAGCCAGGCCCAGTGGTGCACGCCTCTAATCCCAGCGCTGCAGGAGGCTTAGGTAAGAGGATCACCAGTTTGTGCCTTGTCTGAGGCAATTTAGCAACACCCTGTCTCAAAATCAAAATATAGCTCAGTGTGAAGGCCTTGGACTCAATTCCTGATACCACACACACACAAAGAGTAAATAAATAAGTATGTGCAGAGTGTCTCTGGACATTCAGAGCTCCTTTTGGGCCCTCGGAATCTTCCACTGGGAGAAACAAAGATCCTGTCCACACAGAGCTTGCAATTTTAGAAGAGGAGCCAAACAGTAAATAAGTAAATAACACTGTAGGCCACAAGGAATAAGTACACTTCTTACAAATTAGGAAAGGTCAGGATAAAGAAGAGGAAGCCAAGTCCATGTAGGCTTCTTTGAGAAGGTGAGACTGAGCTGACCTGACACACAGAGGACCAAGAAAGAGCAGCCAGGGGAAGGCACAGCTGGAATGAGGCCAGGTGAGAGGGTGCAAAGGCCTGGCAAGCCACCTGAGGCCTCAGGGTTCTACTCTGGATGAAATGGAGTGCAGCTGTAGGGTCTCGAACATTAAAGACAATGTGCTGCAGATATGTGTTCTGAGATACTGCCTTTAATCAAAATAAAATAAAATAAAATAAAATAAACCTTCAGTGAGTCCTCTTCAAAATCTGCTTGGAACTACAGACATTATTCTTTACTGCAGTGCTTTAAAACAGGACTAAATAGAAGGAGATCGCCTATGTTGACGTAACCATCTTCAGACTTGACATCTCTGTACAGCACTGTGTGTGCACATACACCTAAGTGTGTGCATGCGGGTCCAAGGGGGAAGACAGCGGTATGTGTGACTATGTCTAGGTGTGCTGTGTGCGTGTATACGTGTGATGCGCACACATGCACGTCTAAGTGCATTTGCAATGAGTGTGTGTGGGGATGTGGCAGCGTGCGTGTGCAAAGTGTGGATGTATACACACATTTGGTCACAAACTCCCAACCTAACACCTAGATTCTGCTTCTTTGTGCCTGGATTTTATGCCAAGTCCCACCCTGCTCTAATATCTAGGTGCAAGCCCACGTCCCCACGTATGTTGAAGCATCTGAGAAAGAAGCCATATCCCTACACCTCTAGCTATGGGCCACTATACCTGTGCAAGAAACGAAAATCCAGTTCCAGCTACACACAGCTCAGGCCACTTGATATTCTACTGTAAGATTTTATAAATTATGCATGCTCTCAATTCTGCATAGTTAAATAAGAAAGGATACAATGTTAGTTCTTGTGCATGAAGGCAAGAGGCCAGCGCTGAACAGTAATCACATCATCCTCGCAATGTTGCGAAGCAGCTGGCAAGGACGAAAAGGTACTTTTTTCCCATCTACAGAGGCCAAGCAGCGTGTATTTCCAAGGGGCTTTACTACTAGAACTCTGGGATACATTGTAGCGATCCGAACAGCAAAGGCATTAACTCTCAGATTTTACTTCCTTCCTGATATCTTTATTGAAAGTTAATTTTTCCTTACAGCCCGTTGTACTTGCTAATATTGCCTGAATAAAATGTAATGATGTAATAAGGGAAAATTCATCCCATGAAGCAGATAAACGTGAGGCTGTTGAAGGGGAACCCGGAGCTCTCCACCCTTTGCCGTCTGCCCCACAGCGGCTGCAGGATGAGCTTAATGGGTGCTTTAAACTATTAAACCTCCATATCCAAAAAGGAAAAGAGTTGCACTAGATTAGCATGTTTATCCGATTAGAGTCGAGTGCAATAAAATATTGCCCAGTATCAATTTCTTCTCTTTATTCAACTGGAGAATTGAATTAACCCAAGCCAGATCTTCACATTGAACATATAAGCTAATAGATTTTTTTCTCTATCTCACTTCTAATGTCATGTAATCTGTACACCAACTCTATTGTCAAATTGTTATTCTAATGAATACATCAATATTCGAAGTGAACTGATATTCTGTCAGATAGAAAATATGGGAGATCCAATGGATTCCTGTGCAGATGTGGCTGATAGGCCTTGGAGTCTCCTGGCTGAACTTGAAGCCCGGCTCGGTCCTACAGCTACCTCGGCCAGGCCAACGTGTCTCAATTCTCTGTGACTCTTCTCATTATCAATGAGGTGGAAATAGTAATGAGCATGGTAAGAGGATAAAATGAATTAAGAAAGCACTTAAAGTAGTGCCTGATGTGTGACAGGTTGCTAAATAAATGAATATTTAAATACTAGGACATATTGTAAAGAAGAAAAAGTGGTGGGAGATGGATGAAAACATCACTACCTCAAGCAGTACTTTGCCAGCTACTTCTGCAGCCCACCTGGTCTAATGCGTGCTTCCCCCAAATCCTCAAATGTGTAGTGCCACGCCTTCCTCTGCAAAGACCACGGCCATACACATGATTAGCATGAGGCCAAAACTCTCATTTCTTCCCTTGTGAGCTCTCTCTAACCATTCTCTCCCAGAATACCTTGCACTTGTCTCTGGGAGGGGAGATTGATTCCGATCCTCCCCAGGGCCATGGATGATGTTACAGAACAAGAAGCCCGAGGCTGGGAAGCGTAGAATACAGCAGTGGTTCTCCACATCCAGAGCTCTCTGGCACCCTGATAAAATGCGAAGCCTCCCATCGCTCCGGGGTACGGATCAATACTCAAGTACACCAGTCACAGAGATGTGCAAATGTGTGTGCGCATGCGCATGTGCGTACACCCATGCACACACACAGTGACCACTCCCTTGAAAATGACTTATCCTTTTCCATTTCCCTCCTGAGCACTCTGCGTTCGCTCCTTCTGCTTGCAATGGTCCAGTCCCGCTCACATGTGACCTCCTCCAAAGTCTGTGTTCAATCCAACTCCTGGAACAGTGGCTGGCACATGACAGATATGTAATAAATAATTATGGATAGATGAATGATCTCTTTGTTCATAAAGCCAAACACCATCTTCCTGAAAGCCACAAAACAAAGTAAAAATTGGGAGAAAACACTTACCACTTTGTTTTTTGTACAGGAGGAAAGAGTTAACCTAACAAGTAGCTCAAAATTGGAGTGATACACTACAAAAGGACGCACAGTGAAAAATCCCTCCCATCCCCAAGCCACCCTGCTCTCCTCCCAAAAGCGGGTGACGTTACCAATTTCTAGTGCACTTTTCAGAGATACTTTTCATCAGTACAGCTCTTGTGTCTTTTGTGTTTTACCTACTTTGAAAACCCAATATAGCTGAAAAGACGGAATTTATCACATCAGAAAATAATTATAGAATCCTGGTAAATGGACAACAAATTTATTCTGTAACTCATTTTTCAGAAAGCTATTTGTTTCTTGAGCTCCTAGTCTTTCTAGGACCCGGAGTAGAGCGGGGACAGGCTCAGGAAGAAGCTTTGTGTTGAGCTGCATGGTATTTCTCTATTTAACATCAGTTCATAAGCGATTTTTTAAGCACAGAAGTCTTTTTACAACCAACTAATCACTTTTATCCTTCATTATATTTTGGAGCTACTCAAATGGGTTAAAATTTTTAATATTTTGTGACTCAGAGTTAATTATAATGTTTGGGTCTCTAAGGCTAATCTTTATTATCAACCCACTCACCTGCATGAAACTATCATTTCTTTCCTCCTTTCCAGAACAGTTTTATTTGTCCTAGCTCTCCTCCTACACAAATAATATACAAGTAGAGATAATATCCAAATTTTTGCACACGATATAAATATTTGCCTGTTATTCTGTCCCCTTTCAGATTTTCAATTAAGTCTCTCTCCACCCTCTCTCTCTTCCTCTCCTCCACCCCCTCTATCTCTTCCTCCTCTCTTTGGTGACGCTGGGGTCAAATCCAGGATCTTCACACTGAGTTTCATTCCCAGCCCATCTCCTGGTTTTGATTTTCAGATAGGGTCTCAACAAGCCCTTGATTTGCCCAAGCTGGGCTCGAACTTTCAATCCTCCTGCCTCAGTCCCGCAGAGTGCTAATACTCAGGCCTGTGTCTCCAGGCCCAGCTTTAAGAATCTCTTTGAGGATCGCTCATGCTTAAAAGTGATGAGCCACAGGCCAGGACAGAACTAGTGTGACATCTTAGAAGTAGGAATCTTTTTAAAATTAATTGACTTCAAGTCAATACCTTCCCACCCTGAGGTCTATTATGGAAATGAATAAAACTGCAGAGTAATGACTTAAAGATAATTTTGCATTTTATACCATTTGGCATATTTGACTCACAAATCTCACTTCTCAGAATAAGAAACTGGGGTTGAGACAGAAAGCTATTATACAAAGTAAGAAGAAAAATTTCTTCATAGAAATTAATTATCAGTATTTCTCTTAAAAGTCACCTCTGACAAAAGTTTCCAAAAAGTGATTTATGACCATAATAAAAGTGCCCTTAAATATAACTGTATGTGTGTATATTAGAAAGGAGAGGTTTTCCCTGCCTTTGGCCAACTCCACTGGATTGTGTCTTCTACACTTTATCTCCTGCTACTGCTGAGCTCTTTCAGCCAAACTGAGTAAAAGAATGAGAAAATGTACTTATACAGTTTTTTAATATATTCAGTATATTTTATATTACAGAAGGCTTTATACACTGAAATAGAAATAGATATATGTATGCACAGCACACTTTTTTTCTAAATAAAGACTACAGAATGCAAGGTTTTCATGGCTAGAAACATGCAGATTATACAAGAGATGCTCAAAACATGACAATAGTTTAAATTCTAAAAATTACAGTAAAAGACACATTGACACTAACAGCCCTCAGGATCCCCTCCCCTCTCTTTAAACACAACTGTCCTATTATTCATGCCAGTCTCTAAAGTTGCTCTGGAACTCTTCTTTCATGAGTGTCTTTCATTGCACTGTCATGGCTGCCTCAACGTTTTAATGATTCAAGGTCTTTACCTTTCATGGTCATTTTGACTGAGAAAGAGCCAGAAGTCACGCAGCACCAGATCCAGTGAACAAAGTATCTCAGGATACACAGTAATGTTTTTATTTGACCAAAATGTCCACAGACACTTTTAATCAATTCAGAACCCCAAGGCAGCCATGAAAAGATACTCACGAAAGGGAACTTCCAGAAGCGCTTCACAAAATGGCAAGAATGGGGGGGGGGGGGGGAATGTGTGTTTAAAATGGGGGTATTTTGGGGAGATGAGTGGCAGTAAGTCTTTAACTGTAATATTCACTATATTTGCGATTCCTCTTATCGCAGTGATTCTCAAATGGAGATTTAGGAGAATGGAATCGCAAAATAAGGGAAAGAATTGGGAATAGTTTTCCCATTTTTATTAGTATATAAAAACTTGGGAATTGTGAATATCTTCAATACCCACTAGGCAAGGAACTTGGGGGGTTTCTAAACATTGGCACACGACAGACACAAAGATGGTAACTGAGTATTATTAGGCTGTTAAGACTAAGAGAAGGATCACCCTTTGTCTGGGCTCTGACCTTGAATTCATACTTACAGTTCTAACAGCAAGACTTTTAACCTTCTCTTGGTGCCTGGCACTACTATGAGTCCAATCTTATTGTATCCTTCTCTGACCTTCAGGAGTCCACACCAATTTTGTGTCATTTTATGAAGGAAGAAACAAATGTGTTGAGGACTCAGTTTCTTATCTAAGATCCCACGGACAGTAAACTCAAGGCCAAGATTTGAAAGAAGCCCTCCATGATTCTTACCCACCTTATTAAACAGCATCTGTCTATTGGACTGGGCTCTCCTCAACGACACTAGAAAGGACCTACATTTGCCTCTCATTGAACCATTTCTACTGGTTTACTTCCTATAGTTGACTATAATACACTACATAGTTACTTCTCATAAACCACATTGTTCTTAAGAACTGTATTCCAAAATCATTTGGATAGTCAACATTAACTGCCTGTCATGGATGCAAAATTTTAGTATTAAGAATTCCCTACAAAATTGTTCTGTGGTGAGCTACATAATGGAAGTTATTCTGTCTAACCGAAGTAATAATAATCCTTATTGAGTTCCATATGCTGGGGAACTTAATTAAAATTGATTTAATCATTACAACAACCCTATAAAGCATTATTATTATATTTAATGGATAGATAAGCCAAAATCATGTTTCTGGACACCTTAGTAGATACGTGACCCTTAATAATGAAAAGCAAACTGCTAAATCAAAGCAAGTATTTGATACAATATCTGCCACATGTGACATTAGAGAGAATCTATTAATTGAAACTTTGTATTAGATCTGAAAAACAATTTATAGAATAGATCTTTCTCATTTGCAAGAATTCCTGGGTATTCATTGTGCTTGCTAAGATATCATAGGTAATCTTTAAATAGCATGAATATTCATAGCCAAATAACTCAAAAACAAGATCGTAATTTTTTTCATAGGAAAAAAACTCACGAAGAGAGAGAGAGGTGGGGAGCTCCCCAACCAAGGAAAGACCTACAACAGGGCTAATACAGCCACGGTTTATTCACAGAGCAACTATGGCGCGCTGGAAGGGCAAAGGACTTTGTATTCACCTTGCTCAAATTCACTCTAAGCTTTCGATGCACTAAAGAACAGGAAGGGAGATTTGAAAGTTGATGGTCCTGCTCTGCTCCCGCTGGCTCTGTGACCCTGGGCAGGCCCTTAGTGGCCTTGCTCCCCAGCATTACACAGCTGCTGCTGTGAGAATTGAACAAGACTGTGATTAGAAAATGCTTTGCTAGCCAGACAATTCTGTGTAATTGAGATAGACTTGTTAATGTCTAGCCATTCTGTTTTTCTTCTGTTGAAACACAAACTGTTAAAATATCGCGGTATTTTACCAAAAAAATTGTTTTCTTATCATTAAATAAATGCAAGAATCCAATATACATTGTCAAAGTACTTTCTGTCCTTTGGACATTTCTTGACTTACTTTGAGTAGCACTGCTTGGATGCCAGAGAAGTTTATTTATGTAATTAGTTTCAACATACGCTCCAGAATATTGTTTATATCTGCCAGATCTCATCAAAGTGCCTTCAACACCTTGCAGCCACAGCCTCTGGGTGTGTTGCTGCCACAGACCCACAAGACAACTAGCTACTGTATTTTTTTTCTTCGAGAACTCAAGTGGTTGCAGCTGCCTGTTAGGCTGGCATGGACTATGTGTGGCCTCAGAGACGCTCCCCTGACTAAAAAGTTGGATGTTGCTGAAACTGATCAGCAATTCACTGTTTTAAACTGGGTGCTGGTCAAAGCAGCATGCTGGGGTCTGAGTAGAACAAAACACACTCCTTTTCTCTTGTCTAGTGAGGAGGTGACTCAGCCTGCAGTCAGACTTTCCCTGAGCTTCAAAAATGTTAGGGACCCAAGCAGGAGAAGTTTGCAGTCCCCTCTTACCACACAAGTCACCAGAAAGGGGTAAGGTGGGGAGAGAGAAAGAGAATCAGCAATTCTCACTGACTGCATGCCCGTCAGTTTCAGCAACATCTCACCTGGCTGAGCGGAGCCTCACATCCTGGATGCAGCCAAGTCCCCTCCCCCTTCTCCTAATTACACTGTCTCCCAACCCCAGTCCCTGTGTCCATCAGCCCATGAGCATCAAACACAGCGCTGGTGTCTTCCATCTGGGAGAGCCTGGGGGACGGGAGGGGAATTTAAAACAGAAATGAAAAGGGGGGATCAAATGAAGGAAAAAAAGGGGCTGTGTATTCCATCTCCTGTCCCTCACTCCTCTTTGTTCTTAAGGGAAATGAAGCCAGAAGAAGCTGGACGATGAGTTCAGGAGAGAGTTGGTGTGGCTCCAGACAAGCGAAGTTGCTAGGTGGACTGCAAGTCAAAGTGTGGGTCATTGGGGCCGTTCTTGTAGCCTCCCTAAGAAGGCAGGACCACCAGGACCCCAGAGGCATTGGAGACACACAGAGCCAGTGAGGACGTGGTGCTGGAATTCTAGTCCCGCGCACAGCAGCAGCAAGGGCCACCGCGTAAAATAGTGTCCTAAGCCTTAGAAGAGAGATGATCAAACGGAAGAATCGGTGGCCACCGCAGCCAGGCTGATGACCAAACATGTGTAAAGCACCCCTAGGGCAACACGAGTGACCTCAACAGGCCACCGGTCAAACCCGGAAAGGCTTGAGCTAAGGCAGATCACTGCTTGGTGACATGTGTGACTTGAGTCAGCTTGCTTACATTGCCTGTGCAGACTCACTAATCTGTACCTGTGCCCTACCAGCAGCTTCCCTCTTTTCCCATAGAAATAAGGAGCCTTCATTTCCCTTCTCTTCTAAGATGGAAAGGTCAGAAACTTTAGCAGAGGAATGAGCTAAAGTTTACTATCTGCTGAGTGAGAAAATGATGACAGAATTTAGGCACACAAACAAACTCATCTAACTCTAGCACCCCAAAGAGAACTTGGCCGCAATTACCTGTGCCTGTCATAGATCATGCCTCAATTTCCTTCTCCAAAGATGGCAGTGAAGACAGATGCCACTGAACTGCATCTCAGTCACCCCCTATTTATGGTGTTGCGTTCTTCAGCTTTGGTTACTCGCAGTCAACTAGGGACTAAAAATTAGTTAGCAATTTCCAAAGATCAGCAATTCACTGGTTTTAAACTGGGTGCTGGTCAAAGCAGCATGCTGGGGTCTCCCGCGGCCTCGACCTGCTCCACCCCTCCCAGGACTTGAACCATCTCCGTCCAGCGCATCTCCTAGCCCCCGTGCTTATCAGACCACCTGCTGGGGTGTGTTCCAGTCACCTTTGTGAGGTAGCCGAATGCACCACAATGTCTACACCAATCACGTGC